>RJWH01000855.1:492632-544833 GCA_004363575.1 Solenodon paradoxus
CTCCCTCCCTCCCTCTCTCTCTCTCTCTCTCTCTCTCTCTCTCTCTCTCTCTCTCTCTCTCTCTCTCTCTCTCTCTCTCTCTCTCCTCTCTCTCTCTCTTTTACAGGCATTGTTCATATGTCCAAAAACGGAATGTCCTGGCCAGTGATTGTGGCTGCCCTACTCTTCTTCTGTGTGGTATTCTTTGGCATTGGAGTTCGAAAATGGTATCAATACCAAAAAGAAATGTGAGTATCATGCTGAGTTATGAGGGAACTGACATGTTTTTCACTATGAAATCTTTATTCAGCCCTGTAAGTATTATTCATCTCTAGAGTTCTGTGCATCTTTAAGGAAAAGGAAAGGTTGGAAGGTGCTCTGAGAGGCTCTCTAGCTTTCCAAGGCCACACAATCAGAACTGGATGCAACTCCGGAGCGGTGGACCCTCCCCTGCTAGGGTTGTGACACTCATCCGCCAGAACAAGTCAGCGGGCATGAAATGAGAACTACATCTCCCCACACCTCAAAACTGAAGTGGATTTTTCTTTTAATCGTCATTATTTTTTCATTTTCATGCATCTCTGAACTGCCTTGGCCCAGCTGGGCCTAGATACTCAAGTGTGAAATTGAGTGAGAAACGTAATTTTGAGAAATTTCCAGCTATTTTTATTTCAATCGAATGGGCTTTTACTGCTCTTTTCTTTTTTCACCCAAGGGGAAAGGAGCATAATAAGTGGCCTACCACACCCCCTGATTTTTTGTGTTATTGAAATATTTTCCAAAATTCTTCTCCCCCTAATCAGCAGTCTGCAATGATATATAATGTTAAGCCTAACTTTTCTGACTTGGCTATTTTCAATCAGTCAGAAATAGACAGTGATTAGAGGAGACTCCACAATACATGAGCTGATCTTGCCCATGTCTCACCGCTGCTATGTAAGATAACATGGACCTGTACAAGAACCTTTCAAAGTCTCATGGTGAAGAAAACACTAAACTTCTGGTCAAAAACTCTGGATTCTTGTCTATAGAATTATGCTTTGGTCACCGTATAACCTTGAGAAATTAATAATTTCCCTGAAAAAGAACAGAAATGCAAATCTCTGAGAATTGTACCCACCTTTTGGCATCTATTAGAGTGTCAAAAACAGGTAAGGAGCATTATAGATATTATGTTAAAACGAAAATGTGGGAATTGAACACCAGAGTTGATTTTTAAAATTATTTTGTCTACAAATGCTGTATTATAGAGAGATGAGAAAGAGTTTTTCTCTCCCTATCTCTATCTCTTTGGAGAAATTATAGTGCTAGGGATCACAGATAAGCATTGGCAGTGTTAAGTCATGGACATAGGTAGGCTCGCAGATAAATCTGTTTCCTGATGTCAAGAGAGCTAAAGCATTTGAAGAGTTAAATCCCACACTCAACCTGTATACTTGATGTGTTTCTGACAAAGCGATGAGCTGTGTTAACACAGACCGGTTATTTTATACAAAGATGACTTGACCGATGTTCACTGATTCAAACAAGAGGTTCTGGCACCAGCCGCCTATCCGGTACCAACCAACAACTCGGGGACGCAGAAGAGCTCAGGGACCATTGAAAAAACTTCCAGTTTTAGTGCTTGATTTAATAATTTTGTCTCTGGAGGAATGTTTTAACCCACATCAGAGAATAACTTCTTTTATTAAGAGGCAGTTGCTACGGAGAGTAGAGGTTCTGGTTAAAAGACCCAAGTCTGTTTCTCTTGAGCAAGTATATTAAAACTTCTCAGACGCCCCTTTATCTGTACAGTGGTGACAATAATATCCAATTTCTAGATAAAAGTTAATGTCATGATGGTAATGCTTTGAAAAGTCTCAGGCACCATATACATATTAATGAATAACATTGTTATGATAGTCACATAATAGCTAGAACCAACAAGTGGATTATGCCTGGAAAAATTCTAAGAGGATGAGTCAGGGAGGGGGATTCTCTTTGTCTTGCTCTGTTTCTTCCTTGAAAAAAAATCACATATTCCTAATGTAAAAAAAAGTCCTTCAATTTCTTAGTATTGAAAGAGCAATGTTTTGTTCGTAGCATGGAAAGACCCCCACCTTTCAAGCCTCCTCCACCTCCCGTCAAGTATACCTGCTTTCAGGAATCCGTTGGAAGTGACCTCCCTTGTCATGAGATGGAAACACTCTACTCCTTTGAGACTGTGCCATACAGAGAGACTCTGCTAGCTCCGTGAGAAGGAAGATACCATACTTTATAAATAGCCAAGCCTCTTCTTCAGCTGACATGGGTGTCAGAAGCAAATGACCTGCTTTCTCAGCAGCTCACCCTCTCTCATCTGCATATGCCTGACATTTAGACAAGAGTGAGAAGATATGTTAGGCTCATACCCAATGCAATCTGTGGGGATTTTCTAGCTTATGTAAGAAGTGCAAAGTAGGTTGCTGTCATTAGAAAATATTTCCAGTGTGTTTGTTTTTCATTTTAACTCTCTGATGGAGGTGACGACAATGGTTGCGAGCATATGTCCGTGCCAGATTCTCTTCTCCTTTAGCATCTGCCAACATTCTCAACTGGTTGCCAAAATCATGATCGTCTCTGAGGTTAGTTGCATTCCCTAGGAAAATTACAGGAGGAAGAAAATGCAAATGTTCTAGCATGAATTCCAAACAATGGGAAAGTACAATTAGTCTTTGTATGAAAATTCTGATTTTTTTTGCTGGAGGAAAACAGAAGACCTTGTACAAGGAGCCCATTTCTTATCCTCCTTCACCATTCTTCCCGTCACATTCAGCTCAGGCCCCTGCCTCATGATTTGGAAGAGCTCGAGGATATAACAGGCCCAACCCAGGTAGCCTGGAAGATACAACACCTTAGTGGTCTCTAAATTTACATGAGCTAAGAGTGGTCGCCTCTCTCTTATTATGAAAGTAAACAGACAGCCCAATCATGCAATTCACTTAATTCCCATTATTCCATTTTTCATCTGGGAACTTTCCTCCTCATCTAATTGCCTATTCAGATCTGTCTTGAAACAATAAGACCCTCAAATCAGACTCTCATTGATGAATGACATGCCTACTCCTACCAATGTTTTACAAGAAGTTCAAACAGAACAGATAGAGGATGGAGAGGAAACCAACCTAGTGGTCAGACCTGCTCTGTATTTAGCAACAATTAAAGAGTGAATAAATTACTGATGCCTCTTGTCCCCTAAACTTCTCCAGCACTCCTGCAACTAAGAAGGAAAAACAGATATTACTGACAAATATGATAGACAAATCCTTCGTTGACTTTAGTCTCAAAAGAAACCTTTATTTCATTTGCAATGTGTATATCCCTAACTGCACATGAGAATAACTTGATGAATTATTTTTGAACACTATAGCTATCCCACTCCTTAACAATGAAATCAGAATTTCTATGGAGTGCGGCCCAGCCATCAGCACTTTCAGCCGATTCAAGTGTTTAACCAAAGTTGAGAAGTGTTGAACCACGAGATGTCTTTTCCATTGATCAGAATCTTGGCTGAATGCTTAAATCTTGTGGTGGCCAGCCTCCAAGAGAGCCCCTTGATACTTGTCTCTTGATATTTACACCCTTGTAAATTCCTCCCAACACAATATAGCTGATTGGGACTAGAGTGAAGCAAGCAAGTCAACCATGGTGTGAAATTGAGGGAGGTTATTTGCCCTGAGGATGAATCCCGAGTCTGGTGTAGTCAATAAGATATGGCAGAAATGACCAGGGTGTGACTTCCATGATGGGGTCAGATAATAAATACATGTAGTTTTGCTACAGGGATCTCTCCCTGCAGTAAGTCAGCTACCATACTTTGTGGATACTCAAGCAGCCCCCAGGAGAAGTCCATCTGTCCACGAACAGAAACCTCCTGCTATCAGCAAGCATCCAGTCAGCAGGCCTGTAGCATCTCCTCCAGGCCCAGTCAGGTCTTCAGATCGCCTCAGCTGGCCTCTTGATTGGGACCTCAGAGATACCCAGCTAATCCTCTTCTGAATTCCTGACCCATAGACGGTGTGTGAGATAATAAATATTTCATCTTTAATGCTACTCAGTTTGGTTATAGTTTGTTAAATATTTGATAGCTTATACAGCTCCAAAGATGGAAAAATAAAATGATGTTTCCCTGCCTTAATTACTTTCAATTCCTCATTAGTCTTTAAGAAAGAAAGAAAACTATCTTCAATACATATACTTATATGTACATATACAAATATGATTGTGGCTTCATACAGTTATTTTTAATTATTACAGCTCAGCCACCATTAATCTGTGTAAAGGTCATTGTGACTTTATTTCATTATTTCATGTATTTCACTTGTTTCACTAGGAAATAGGAGTACAAGTAGAGGTATTCGGCTAAGCAACAGCAGAGTTGGAGGATATATAGAGAGTTCTAGTGAAGAGAGTTTATAGGACAAGTCAAGTTACCGTCTATCATATGACATTTGTTTGACACTGTTGCTATTTTTATCAGTTCTCTGAAATACCCTCCTTTGGTCATGTAAATAAGTTCTAATCAGCACTTGCAGATTCATTCCCATGTGAATAGCATGAGCAGTTTATCTGTGGAGAGATACTCAGTGATCAGAGGAAATTCTTACAAACCTGCAAAATTAGAGGGACTCTAGGTACTTTTCAGACTTTTCGCCCATACCTTTAAAAATGGTGTGCACTGGTGGAGTAGCGGTTAGGTCAGTCACCTCCAAAGGAGAGCAAACCCACATACACCTAGGTTGTAGTCCTGGGTCAGCAGGGTGGAGGGACAAGCAGAGTGAACACTAATAAAGAGAAATAAAAATAAATAAAGTGCTTCTTCCTCCTTTCTCTTCCTGCCTATTCACCTTCATTCCCGCCTGGATCTTTCCTTTAAAAAAAAAAAAATGTGTGCAGGTACGTTCACAGAGCCTCTCTCAGGCCAGCAACACCTCTCTCTAGAAGTGGATTTATTTCCGTCTCCCAGGAGAGGTCACAGCACTAGATTCTATTCCTGAAGATTTCTGCACATCTTCATCGATACCTTCATTTTTCACCAAGAAGCCTCACATACGCATGCTCTTCACTGATTTCCAAAGCACAGTGTTTTCGATGACATGGTTACTCAGATATATCCACTGCTTTACCCACCTATGCCATGTGCACCCCCGGATTTGGACCTGGCCATGTGATCTGCTCTGAATAATGGTATTTCCATACTATAAGACCTGAAAGGTGCTTATACAGTGGAGTCCCCCTTCTTGTTCTCTGCTGTTACCCAGAGAAGAATATCTTCAAGCTAGCCTGCTTGCTCCAAGAAGATGAGAGGTTCTTAAAGCAGAGGGAACTACCCAAGCCAGGTCCAATCTAGGTCAACCACCCTCCATCCTACCTCAAAGGCGCATCACTTAAATAGATCATACACTGAACTTGTGTGTCTGTTACACAGTGTTATTGCAACAATAAGCATTTTCCAGAAGTAGGCATATGTTCATTCAGATGCAAGTGCCCAGGGTAAGAAACTGTGAGCCTTAGCCAAAAAGTCTACCCTTTGATTCAAAACTAAGTTTTATTTTAACTGAAAAACATGTTTGGCTTCCCCAGGTTAACTTTGCCTTATATGTCTTTGAAATCAGAAAACATTGGCCCAGGATGGCCATTTGAGATCATATTATGAATAAAGACTTAGAGGCTCTGTGAAATTGACTTGCGAAGGTCACATGATTCTAAGTGATCACCGTCAACAAGATGAGCAGACTCCGATTTCCATTTCAGGTTGTGATCAGTCACCCTGATATGGCATTTAATAGCTTTGGTATCTCCTTTAACTACAGACAAGAGATGTTTTGTGTGCATTTAAAACGTTGGAGTTTTTTTAATGCCTGGGTAGTATATTCCAAAAATTGTTGACAGAAACCAAGGAAAGTAGAAATCATTGACCCCTGGGAGTGGGTTGACCAAGAAAGTGTGAAGAAGAAAAAAACTGACTAAGAAAAAAGAAAAGAGAATAATCAAGAGCAGACCCTGGAAAGAAAGTTTAGAGAAACTGGCCAAGACCGGAGATAATGAAAAGGACATTATCTCCCAAGGCACTGAGCAAGGGAAGAAGTTGTGAAAACAGTCTTCTTAGGCTAGATTGAGGAGAGTGGTTTGGGCTGGAATCTGAAGGTAGAATCTACAGAAACAAACTTTGTTCTCTGAGGGCTGAACACATATCTTAGCAGTTTTTGACAATAGCAATCTTGGCGATATCAACCGGTTGAAACTTGAGTGTCCAGCAGAGACGGCTGAAATGAAGAGTGAAAGTTAGCACCAGAGGGAAAAAAGACATTAACTGGCAGAAATGGGCTGAACTCCAAGCAGAAACACATGGTGAGACAGAGGGAGGAGGGCATTGTATTCCAGCTCCTGCCAAGGGGCTTTTCCGCTGACTTCTGGGATTGCTAACTAGGTGCCATGCTGCCAGAAAGGTGTCACAACTAAGTAGGAGAATATGACTTTAGGTCAAGTCAGTGCCAGGGGACACTTTCCAGATTACTCTTAAACCCCACCTAGGGCTTTTGTGATGGTTCTGGACAGACGCTGAGTGCAAATTAATAGAGGAATGAAAACAGTAACACATTTTTTCCCCAACCAGCATCTTTCTTTCAACCAGCATCTTTTCTAATGTGGTTTTTCTTTGTTTTGTTTTGTTTTGTTTTGGCTTTGCTTTCTGGGTCCTGCTTTGTTCAGACTCCTCCTATTTGTTCCAAGGGTCTGTGAGATTGTGAGTATAGGGAGGGAAGACAGGGAGAACCAGGGAAGAGCAATAAACCCAAGATCTCTAGACAAAGATGGCACTGCTTCCAGCTTCTCTGGGTAAATGCAGGAGGAACATGGGCCCTGAGTTCTGTCAGACAATTTCTCATTTGCCTTCCAAAGAAGTCAGGTCACCTGCTACAAGTGACTGGGCCTTTCAGCATTATGACATTCAGTTATCACCAGAAATACCCTAAGGGGCCAGGAAGGCAGGCTGGAGGAGATAGAACAACTCTTTCACGAATTTTTGAGAGAAATTTGATGAGGACCATGTGCAACAGTTAGCCTCTTGATGCTGCACTTTCTCTATTTGAGACATAAATATTTGTTCATACCAAATAGGGATGAGAAAAAGGGATTTGAGAACTCCATCTGTGGTAGAACAATTTTTCCACCACTAGTGGAGATCAGCCAGAGCCAGTTCTCTAGGTAATTGGGTTCCGTTGAATTTTTTTATTTGGAAAAACATGGCACTGACTCAAGCAGGCATACTTTGATGCCTAACCAATCAAGTGCCTGATCTGAATCTGACATAATTATAAGTAGGAATTGATTTTTAATTTCTGTGGCTAATTCAAAGTATGATGAGCCACTGCTTCCAAGTATCTCTTCTGAATGACCAGTTCAGGGCTTAAAGATTCCACACCCAAAAACCTAATATAGGGCACTCCCGTGTGGCTCAGGGGGCTGAGATGCTGGTGTGCAGACCACACACAGCCCAGAGACCCAGGTTTGAGTCCAGGAGTCAGGGTGAAAAATCAAAATGAACAACTAAATAAAGATCCTCCCTCCCTTCCTCCTTCTCTTCCTTCCTGTTTGTTTCCCTTCCTTCCTCTCTTAAAAAAAAGAGAAAACGAATTAATGTTAAAAATATCAAAGATCTACTCAATGCCTTCAGCGAGTATAGAATTTAATGAGACAGACATTTAAGCAAATAAATACAATATAGTGTGATACATATGAAAATAAAAGTATGTACAAAAAAGGGAGAAAGAAGAATAAGAAGAGGCTGCTTGCCTAAAGTAGAATTTTGAGAGTTAACTGGTAAATATGGGAGAAGTTACCAAGACAAAATTGTCATAGCAAAGAAGAGCTCTAGTTCATCAGCAGATACTAAATCAAGGAGGAAATTTTGATGACAGTCCGGATATTTGCATGGGCTCTCAGGGTCTCCCTGAGGGGTGCTTATTAGTTAATGAGGGAAGAAAAAGAAATAATAATTATGTTGTGGAGAAACTAGACAACAATTGACCTAGTTACCAAAATTAGCATCACCAGCGAGGGACAGATGAATATCATGCTTCTCCATTGTGACACCCCAGGGAGGCCATGACATCACCTATGCAGTATTAAGGCAAAGAATGAGTAAACAAAACCCTGTCACAAAGTAACATCAAATAAACTCGAAATAAGAAATGCTTAAAAGGCAAAGTCTGCCATTTTAATATTCCAGATTAAAGGAAGCAAAAAAGATGGGACAATTAATTGTAATATCTACCTCAAGATTAGATCCTTTACTGGAGAGGGAAAAAAATGCCAAAAGGAAATCTGACACATCAGATTTGACATTTGTCTGATATTTTTCAGCTGAAAAAATTGAAATATGGACAGAAGACAAGATAAAAGTTTTGATCACTCTGCTGTGGTGATGTGAGAGAATTCCTATTCTTAAGAAGTAGACACTGAAGTATTTAGGGGTAAATAGGTATCTAATATCCAATACATGTAAGCATGTATTTGCAGTAAATATGCATGCTTGCAAAGGAGCATATGCATACAGAGGGAAAAGCATGATAAAATAGATAAATAAAGGGGATGTTGAAGGGTTTTGTGTGGTTTTGTATTTTTTTTTTCTCTTTTCATTTTTGTAATTATTTTTTAATTTGAATCTATTTCCAAATAGAACTTAACTTTTTAGTGCTTAAGAAAGATCCTAATCATGTTTAATCTGACGTATAACCAGGCTACCCTTTCAAACATTGGAAGCCTTAGACGGTATGATAAGATGCAAAGATCTGTTTATTACGGGGCGGTGTAGGGCGGTTTCTTTCCTATTCTCTAGATGTTATTTCATCTAAAAGTTCAGCAGGAAATAAGTAAGGATTCATCTTGCAAGTTCACTGTTTCTCCTTCATTTCTGGGTCTTATTCTGTCTTAGGTACTGGCTAGGGTCCACCAAAATTTCAATTTTTCTTTCTTAAGGAAATGAATGGAGTTCTTTGATTTGCCCAGAACTCCAGGGCAAACTTTTCCTCTCACCATTAAACCATTTGATATCAAAGGAGACATGCTATGTCTCTCCAGACTTCACCCAAGAGACAGTCTTCAGTTGCTCTTCAAAGGCTTGTGCAGGGCTTTTTGTTGACATCTTAGTTGAAACTACGGAAACAGTTCAAAGTGTACAGCAGTCCCTGTAATGAGATTCCACACACAGGGCAGTGATGGATGCAGGCTCCCTGTCCGCATGCCTATGGGGCACCCCCAAGCAGAAGCCAAGGAACAGAAGTCTTAGCAATCATTTTGTGTAAATAAAAAAGTGACTCCATCTTGGATACCTCCATCTTAGGCCCTTGACTACCGATTGCCCACTTCTAGGCAAATAAAAAAAAAGTTTTCATTTCACTCAAAGGTGGTATATAGAAAAACCAAACAAATGATCCAAATCAAACAAAAAAATTAGAATTTTAGTCTATAAAATCAAATTAGAAGGGAATGGAGCAGGAGGAGTAGACAAATTGGTAAAAAAAAAAAAAAAAGGGTCAATTATATGATGAAGAATAGAATTGGACTATTGGTGGTGGACTTAACCTGTTAAGCACATATGTTGATATATGATAACATACACCTTCAACCTATGTAATGTTATGATACATTGTTCCTTCAATAACTATTTTTTAAAAGTGGAGAAAAAAAAAAATTTCTTGGAACTACAATCATCCCCATACACCTCAGATGTAAAAAAAAACAAAACAAAACTTTGGGAGAACAAAGATGCCTATATAATGAAGACATTGGTATCCATGTTTTTTCAACGAAATCACTTACCTAGTTAGTATGGAATAACACATATGAAGAAAGGTATAAGAGGTTCTGAGGCTGTGTATATTAATCTTTCCTCAGCCAAGGACCATCTACCCTTGAAGAGCAGAGAGCCATGCCTTAATCAAAAAGTCTTTGATCCTCTCTTCTCTTTAAAGAGATAGCCATGTGTTTAATGACTATTATCTCCCTAATTCTCAACCTGCTGTCGTTCCATTTTGCCTAAAACTTGGGCAAGTTCAGGTTGTGGCTGCAAGTCCATTTGTAGCATTCAACCTTGCTGAACTGAGTCAGAACTCGAGCGAACCAAGAGAGCATTACTGTGTCTAACTAGATTCTTGATGCCTTTCCTTCAGACCTGAGATTTTCATGTTAGAGCACATGAATGCCTAGGGACATGGACGTGTGCCAGTAGGGACTCAAAACCATGAGTTAAATATAACAAACCTAGAATATCAATTCTATGTAAGCTAGAGATGCATGTTTATTATATAGATGTATGTGCTATGGAGAGATATAGATAGGTAGGTAGGTGGATAGATAAACGGATGGATGGGTGGGTAGATGGATTGATGGATAGATGATAGACAGTAAAAGAAAATTTGAGTGAATTTATATAAAAAAGAAAACATACAACTTGAAAGAAATGCCATGATTAGTGCTGGCCGTATGAGGCGGGTTGTGCACATTAGCTCTCTCTATGGTTAGGGCACCTCAGGTGGGAGAGTTTAGACATCCTGCTCTAGGGCTGCACACACCAGCCCTACCACTGTGAAGCCTTAGAAGCACCCACGGTGACACCCAACCAAGGGATTTACATTCCTCACTCTGAGAGCTTCACTGTGTTTTCTGAGGCTGGCTTCCTAAGACAGAACATCTCATCCTGGGTATAGAATTCGGGAGGAGCTAGAGAAAAAAATTGAGCTGTCCCAGAATCTAAAGTGTGTGACCAACATACAGCCTATTTGAGAAAACTACTCCCAAGCCCACAATCTCAAGCTTTGGTTCATAGCAGCCTGCTTTTAGAATATCAGGTCATATTTATACATAAGACATTCCAGCAGTCCCAGTTCCAGCAGAGATTTGAGTAAGAAAAGGTAATGAAGACAAGAGGAAGGAAGCACTTAAATGTGTAAAGTAACAGGCAGCAGTAGATGGAGAAGGGAAAAATCAGAATATGTTAAAAAAAAATGTAAATCTCTTCTAGTTCAATCTTCCGTCAAACACTTTGATCCCTGCTTTGATCTCACATTACTGTCCTATACTTGCCAAACTTGGCGTGAATATTTCCAGTCATGGAGACTGATTTTTTTCCCCTATTTTGCTATGTTGCCCCACTAATAGAAGCTGTGGTCACAGATAGATTGTTAGGACAAACTTCCATATCCTTCATGACTAATCGCAGCAGTTCAGGAAAGGTGAAAGAAGACAGACACAAGGCTGAAATAGAGGGTTAAGCTGCAGAAACTTTACCAAACTGGGATCCTTTGACACCAAATCATCAACAGGTCAAGAAGCATTCTAAGGACTTTTGACACTAACAGACCATCCAGAAAAAGCTGATGAGGAAAAAACACTAAAGCTTCATGCTTTTTATTGACCACATTGGAATTTAGTTTCTTTTAGAAAGAAAATGATTTTTGCTGGCTAAAGTTGTTTGCAGAAACTTGCAATTTGAATAACAAAGTTGGAAAGATTGATAATATCTCCTCTCACTGACCCTGGCACTTACTTCATGGGTAATGAGGTAGACTGCTAGTTCTAACCGATGTCAGCAACCTAAAATGCAGAGTCAGGTCATTAAAAAGAAAGCATTCCTTTTTAAGGTAGAATCTGCTAAATGATAACAAATGCACAGCAGCCAACCTAATTGTGACTGGAGTTCAATTATGGTTACTAATACACACACTAGTGCACATAAATTCTCCTAATAGCTGATGTCATTCTCTTAATTCCAGGAAGCCTGAGGTGGAGAGGTGGGGGAAGGTAGTGAGTTTTCCTGCCAGTTAGGCTGAGATGAACTTTCTGCCAAAATAGTCTCTCGTTGCATAAATTTATGCACAACATAGATAAGAATTGCTTACTTTGCCATTCTACTGATTATTTTTCCTTTCTCTCTTTCCTTTTTTTTTTTTCTTTTTTTTTTTAGGCTGAGATGAACTATTTCTGCCAAAATAGTCTCTCATTGCATAAATGTATGCACAACATAGATAAGAATTGCTTACTTTGCCATTCTACTGATTATTTTTCCTTTCTTTCTTTCTTTTTTTTTTTTAAGAAAATGACATTTCAAAGCCTTGCTCTAAAGCTTTTGAGGCATAAACATCCCCAAGGGAGCTTAGGTAAAAGGCATAGTAAGAAAAAGAAAGGATGCCAACTCGGGATTGGATTGAGAGGCAGGACGTGTGACCCAGGAATTTGTATTCTTGCATAAGCTCTCAGTGGTTCCTATTGGTACAAGGGAAGTACAGACTTTTTTTAGAAAAATTGAGAATTGAAACTGAAAGGAAATTGACTACGTGCATGAAATGTGCCTTTTGTACCAGAAGGTGGCGCCCTAACATTAAGTCAGGTGTTTTGCAGCTAAGTAGCTTGGCTGAAAAATAAAAGCTCTGGGGTCCTTATTTTCTCTCCGTTACCTTTTTTTTTTTTTTTTTTGGGTGGTCAGGAAGGGGCAAAGAGAGAGCCCGGGAATATAGTGTGCTAAAAGGAATAAATGGATAGGAAGTTAATTATACAATCCCTTGTTATTAACTCCTTTCAAAAGAGTTATAGTAACACTGTTGGAAATACTTGTTTAAGTGTTCTGGAAAAAAAATGATGTTCAATAAATATGCAAAGCACAGAAGTTCCTGAACACTAAACTTTCAAACCTGGGAGAAACAATCTGATAGCCAGCTGTCATTCACTCCTGTCTCAGTAAAGAATCCCTGTTGTAGGCCACACAGGTAGAGGACACATGTCCCCACATCCCCTTTAAGCTGCTGCTGCTTTTACTCAGGTTCTCAAAAACCCACACCTGGATATCAGGGAATGGGTCCCAATAACAGGCTCTCTGGCACAGCCCTAATCAACAGGATAACTGGGTCCAGCTGCGGTCTCTGTCTTCCTACATCAGGAAGGTCCACATGTGCCGGGCTCACACTAACGCACACCCTTCCTCCCTCCTCATTGCATCCCAGTGAGGGGTTTTCCAGAAAGTTCTCCAGGTCTGTGAAGTGGGCTCCAGCTTCCTGATGGTCCTGAGCAACTTGTTGCCTTGGGGAAAACATTAAGGTGAAGATGACAGGAATCTTTCCCGAGTGTTTACTAGATTAGCTTTGACCTCTAGTGCCAGGGAAGGGCCTGTCAGGTGTGACTCAGACAGGCAGCATTCCATTCTGAACCATTCTGTCATCCCATTCTATCAAAGAACAGTCAGAAAAGATGAAAAACAACCCCCGTGCTGTCCCATTTAAAATGGTACGTGCGTGTGGTCAGCCTACCAATACTGGTGACACGTCATCATTCTACTCGGATCCTCTAATCACATCGGTGTTTGCCTTGAATTGGGGAATGGAGGAAGGGGATGGCTGGGGTAAACTCTGTGGACAACAGGAACCAACAAAGCAGTCTCATGTTCTACCCCACCTTTTATTACATGACTCCCCAGGGCAGCTCCTTATCCCCAGGCCATCCAGCCAGGGAAACAAAATGTGAATGAGACATGCTAAGTAACTCAAAGCCTCAGCCTTACTCACCTCCAAGCAAGGTCCCTGGACCAAACAAGTCCCTGGTTGCTGATTCTCTTTGAGGCGGAGTCCCTGCCCATTTAGGATATAGACCAGGAGATAACTCAGCACAAGACTTCAGACGACCCCAGAGTAGTGCCATTAAGTTCATTTCTTTCCTCTGAAACTCACAGGGTACCGTCAACCAAGTACAAAGCCAGGTCCTTTTGCCCTACCAGCCAGACATGCCCACATGGATCACTCACTCTTCGATTATGACATGAATCCCGAAAGATGAAAACCCTAGATGCTTTCAAAATAGAAGGTAGCCTTCAAAAAAGGGCAAAGACTACAGTCACCTTGGCAGGAATTCAGTGAGCCCTTGGTCAAGTGAAGAAAAAAATGTTCAGAAAAGAAAAAATTGGTAGATGAGCTCATAGAACCAGGTTTGGTTGTTTATTACAAAAATGGATGAGCAATTTCATAATACTAAGCGATGAAAAATCATTTCAGAGGTAGTCAGTGTGGGGTTCAGGTAATTCAAAGAACCCACGACAGAACCAGGCGAGTGAGCGAGATTTAACTCGAGGGTAAAGGAATGGAGCTGACCAAGGCAGGTCCAGACTTGATCCGCTTTGCCTGCAGCCTGGTTTTTTAATGATAAAACCCGCAAGGTGAGGAAGAGGATGGAGAGAGGGTCCTCAGGCCAGGTTTCAGTTCCTGATGGGGCAAGGTGACATTGTCCTTTGAAGTTATGGGTGGGCTTCTTCATCAGGCGCCGTTCCTTTGTTCCTTTGTGCAGAAGGTCCACCCTGGTCACCTACTACACTTGGGACACATCCCTCATGTCAGACTCATCCGTGGGCTTTCTTTATCGATCCAGATGATTGCATTCTTTTGCTTGGCTGGGTGATGCCAGAGGCAATTCACTGCCCTGATATCCGAACTTTGGTGCCTGGCCTAAGGCCTGCTCTTGTGGGGGTCCTCACAGTCGGACTATCCCCTGGGGCCCTAGAATTATAGGCAGCTGGAGATGAGAAAGGGGGTGGAGAGGTGGGCACCCTCCTTCAGAAAGGCCATTTAATCCATGTGCACTGGACTGCCAACTATTCGAGCACTCTTTTCTGGCTTAGATAACAGATTTCAGTGATTTCACCTGAAAGACTATTTCTCAAACTTTTGCTCTTATGCCAGAGTTATCTTCCGGAAGGGCAATATGAATCATTTTAAAACTTGCAATGATCCCTTTTTTTTCTAGAGGTATTTGTTTATTTGTTTATTTATTAAAAGAGAGATGCAGGCAGGAATGAAGGAGAGTAGCGAGGCAGGAAGGAAACAAGAGGAGGAAGAAGCATTTTATTTTATTTTTATTTAGTTGCTTTCACCTAGGCCTGGGGCTTGAACCCAGGGGCATGTGACCTGCAGTCCTTGGGAGGTGATTGACCTAACTATTCCACCAGGCACCTCTAAGAGATAAAAGTCCAAACTCTTTCATATACTTTGGTATATACTCTGTTTCACTCAGTTTACAATAATACTAGGTAACATATAATGGGAAGACAAGAGACTCGGCCTCACAGCTCTGCTAGTAACCTGTGATGAGATCTGGGCCAGTAATGTGGCTTCTCAGCTTCAATGTCCTTTGTAAGGGGGACAGAAACAACACCTAATTCTTGGGCCCTTCCACAGGGTTAATAAGAATGAATGAGTAAAAGCATTTCCCACTTATTCTACACACCACCCGTCTAGTGGATGTTCTGTTTTTCACATCTCATTCACTGTCAGAAATCTGCTTATGTTCTTTCAACCACACACCCATTTCTTCTCTCAAAACCCCCCACCCATTTCCCACATGTAGAAACTTTGCTCAGGATGACAGACTTGGCTTGAATCTCTCCTCGTCTCATCCTCTCAGGTGTCCCTTGGTCATCCCTCATCAAACTGTGTGCCTCTTCACTGTCCTCCATAGGGACTTCTATGACCCTTTCGTTCCACCTCACAATACAACTTGAAATGAACCTATTTGATGATCTTTTCTCCTGGGTTCTATATTCTCTGAGATTCATCATTTGCAACTTCTGTTTTGCCTTTCTTCCATTCCTGGCACCTATCAGAATGCGTTGTACATAACTGGCACCCCGTTTAGTTGTAATTATGAATTAAAATGCACTCGCTGTAAAATGTAAGTCCTCCTATTCGTTTAGTTGTCTCTCCCTTTGATCGCTCTCATAATAGAGTGAGTACAAGTTACCTATTTAAATTCTGAATATTCATTTTATTTTTAAATTGTTTTCTCTAAATGTGGTATCATGTAAATTATCCCACTGGTCATTCGGTTTCTCTTACATTATATGGCAGAAAAATTATGTTCTTATACGTCAAGATTCTTAGTTGGGATTTTTAATGAAAAAAATGTCTATCATAAAAGTCATGTTAAAAGAGTATAAAACCTTGGGGAGAAAGAAAAAGCCATACTTATTCCTACCTACCAAACGTGAGCCTGTTTTCCAAGGCCTGCCTACTCGAAGTGAGGTCTGAACCTGCATCTTTAGCATCTAACAAGGCTCAAAACTTATTTGAGATGTAGAATCTCAGGAATTAAAAATGGCTTCTTCCTTTTATCTCTTCCTTCCTCCTGCCTGCCTTTCTTCATCTTTACAAAAAAAAAAAAAAAAAGAAAAATACTGCTCCAAGTTATGGCCATCTTGCCATCTTCCTTTTTCTAACCATACTAACCCAAGAACATATGGAGACTGTTTACTTGGGAAAATCAAACAGCTTTTGATTGAAAAATTGAAAAAGCTGCCAATTTCATACAGGTTGAAAATATCTCATTCTGACATGTTTCTACTCTCGGTTGAGTTCTCTCAAAGTGGTTTTCTCTAAATCTAAACTTAACGCTTTCCTGATACGCTTGCTCCTTCCATTAAGAGCAGAAAAATAAGGAGAGACAATTTTCAAATCAACATTCCATAGTAGAGTTTCAAGAACACAGTTTTGTTTGCCTTAAATAACAGGACTTCAGTTTTTTAATAGCTGAGTCGTGGTCTGAAAGACACTATACTACATCGTCTTTAGTTAGCCATCTTTCAGTGGGCAGTTGTTTCTAGCTCTTGGATCTTGTAACCAGTCAACTTGGAAAGAAATCCTGCCATTCCCAAACCACATGCATGGACCTCAAGGGACTGATGCTGAGTGAGGTAAGTCAGAAGGAGAAAGACAGACATTGTATGATATCACTTGTATGTGTTGCACAGAGAAACTAAACAAATGAACCAAATCAAATGAAAATAGATGTTTAGTCAATAAAACCAAATTAGTGGTTGCCAGAGGAAGCGAGTGAGCAAATTGGGGGCTGGGGGTGGGGGAGGCAGGGTTAATTATATGGCGAAGGATGAAATTGGAACGTTGGTGGTAAACAATGTATCTTATATAAAGTTGATTTACTATAATGCACAACTTAAACCTATATCATGTTATGATTTTCTTCAATAAAATCGTTAAGAAGAAAAAGAACACTAGCTTGAAGTGCTTTTAAGCATCAAAAGACCCATGACTCAATGCCCCCTTTTTCCCCCTAAATCAAAGAATACTTAAAGAATACTCCTTTAAGAAGGGAGGGGGAATAAACTGGTAATACTATGCAGCTTAAAAGGCTGAAAAGGAGACTTAAATGAATGCTAGGAAATCAATTATCTGGTGAAGGAAGAATTAGGCTGGTGGTGGGGAGCTTAATGTATTATATGCAGATGTTGATTTATAATGATGCACCCTAAAACCTACACAATGTTGTGATGCACTCTTCCCTCAATAAAATTAAATAAATAAATAAAAAAAAAAGACTATCTCAGAAGAGGCCATTTCAATAAAACGTCAAAAGGGGGTACAATGCGGCAGCGTCATGTGTATTGACACCAGCCTTGCTTCCCTGGAGTTACCTTGGAGATGCGGTGAGGCCATTTGGTGGTTACATGTCAGGTGACCTCCAAATGGGTACATGGGCCTTCACCTTGGTTCAGGCTGTCTTTTCTTTTTCCCATAAGCCCCTTCTGAGCCCCTGAGCAGCTGCCTGGGCTGAGCCCTCCAGGGCCTCCTCAGTCAGGTCTGGGTGTATTTGTTGATTTGCTTGTTTGCCAAGATGTTCGAAGTTCTCCTGTCACTAGAGAGTTTGGCACTTGAAGGAGGTGGAAACATGGCACAAAGGTGGGAACTGGGTTTGTGTGTCCATAAACCTCGTGGCTTGAGGGTCTTATTCCACTATGGGATTTCCAAAGAGACCTGCCATATAAACTGCGCCTGGAAGGGACCCTGGAACTTCCCTGGCGTCCAGGAGAAGGGCACCGTGCCCATCCTCCTCCCTGGTTTTTTTTTTTGTTGTTGTTGTTGTTGTTGTTGTTGTTTTTTTTGGGGGGGGTCGTGTGAAAAGCAAATGGGACAAAGAACTGCGAAGATGCTTCCAAACGACAGGGCGATTAAATAGCAAGGATTGCTATTTCCTCTTCCGTCACATGGAAATCAAGGCACTGCACGACCTCCCCGGGCTGTGCAGGTGAATCTCAATTATGTAATGGTTGCAACACCCAACTCTACTTGGTGTTGACAGTCAAACGGGGGTTCTGGGACGCAGCGCCCTTCTCGGGCTCTTTACCTCGTATTTCTGCTGCCTCTGTGATTTGAGAATGTAATGCTTTCTATGTAAGTGCGTGTGTGCACGTGTGTGTGTGCACGTGTGTGTGTAGAGGGAAGAAGGCAGGAAAGAAACCTGTGTGGTCACGTTCAGCATCTGGGGGCTGGCGGCGTGAACCGTCGGAGCAAAGCTGACTTTTTGAGGTCTGCCGGCCCGCGCCTGCACGATCCCGCCTGCAGCCCCTGCAGTGCCCGGCGTCTCGGACCCGGAGGGTAGGCGTCGGGGAGGGAGGAGCCCCGGCGTCGGCGCTGGGAGCGGCTCCCCGGGCAGCCCGGGAGGGCGCCGGCCAATCGGAGCGCGCTCCGCCGGCGACCAATCACCGGTCTCCTCGGCCGGCAAATCTGCCCGGCAGTGAGGGGCGGGGCGGGGCGGCTGTCGGGAGTCGGGGCGCCGCCGGTTACTCCAGTAAGCGCCTCCCGGACGCCGCGGGACACCGGGGTCGGTGCGGAGAAGCCGGGGTCGGGCGGCAGGCGGGCCCGGCGTCGGTGCAGCCCGGTGACAGAGCTGGAAGCCTAAATGCGGCCGACGATGGTGCGGGAGGGCGCTCACGTGTGCAGAGACCCGCCGGCTGGTCTCGGTGCTGGGTGGGCACCTGTCGTGTGAGCGGCTGCGGGCGTGGCTGCTTGCTGGCTGATCGGCGACTCTAAGATTTCTCTCTAGGGGCCCACCTTCCCCCAGCTCCAAGGGGGAACCTAAGAAGTTTAACGGAGCCAGGACTGAGCAGATTAAGGGAGTGGAACAGCGGCTGGGCCAGAGAGGGTGGGGACTGTGGGTCCTGGGGAGGCCAGGGAATCACCTGTTCGCCCTGGGTCCCGGGCAGAGAGGCCTTTTGACAAGGCTGGCTTGACAAAGGTGGCCCCGACATCCCTAGAGAACCCGGGCAATGATGAGCCCTGAGTGAGTGGCTCCCGGCTGAGCCTGGTGAGTTGGCTGACTGGCAGAGAGGGATGCTGGCGGTTAGGAAGGTAAGGAGGAAACTCAGAATGGGAACCATCTGCTCCCCCAACCCCAGCGGGACAAAGACATCTTCGGAGGTCTGCAATGCCGACTGGATGGCCTCGCTGCCCCCTCACCTCCACCACGTCCCACTTTGCAATCTGGCAATCCCAGGTACTTCTTTCTTCCTATTTGTTTCCACTGTGTTTATTTCTGCCATCGTCGTGTTGCTTTTCTAGTGTACTGAGAAAACAGTTGTCAGTGACCTTAACTAAACCTCTTTTCATTTCCAAGTCCCAAACTTAACCATGGAATCAGTGACTGTCAAGAGATTTAAACACATTGCATCACTGGTCAAAGGCACTCAGGCAAATGAAAACACTGGTTTTTGTTTGTGGGTTTGTTTGTTGGTTACATTTGATAGCTTCACTCCAAGAATATGACCTTCTTCATGTTGGGGATGGGGTATGTGAGGGTACGTGTATTTCTATCACTGGGGAAAAATGAGAGCTGAAGGGTAGTGAATAGACAAGTCATTAACAATGTTAGATCTGGATCAGAATGGAAAGTATTTTCTTGCTCTTTTATCTGACCTCGAATACTGGAGAAAGAAACCAAAAAAAAAAGAAAGAAAAAGAAAAGAAAACAACGGATGAACATCAGGGAAAAGGTTCAGAACCAGGACTGGGTATAAAGACACATATTTTTGTTGCCGGAAAAGCCAGAAATAGAGAATGCATGCTTGGTCACAGGCAGTCATTAGGTGTGATGAGGTGATCTGTTTGAAGCTTTTGTCTATATATACACAGGTGTCTGCTGGACTGATCTAGAACGTCAGCCTGGAAAAGCACTGTTGCTCCAGCCAGTCTCTTTGCCGTAATTTTTATATCTTGTCATCACTCTCATTAGATTTGGTAAATGTGTTTCTCTGCCTTCTACTTGAAAACCTGTTAAAGCAGAGTTTCTAGGGAAAGACATTTGGGTGACCACAATCTAGGCCTAGTGTGCTGGACTGTGACCTAGTTGCTGGTACTTAGAAAGTCCTCCTAAGAACAGGCCGCCTTTTGGGGGCTGAAAAGATGACCTTACACAACCCCAGATCTTTGCTTTCTATGCATAAGAAAGAGCAAGGCTGGCTCGGGATGCAGGCTGTTCCTTACTTGCCTCCTCTACTGGAAGGCTTCCAGCTGCATTGCCCTCCTGGATTCTTGTTGCTTTCGAGAAAGGAGAGGGCTGCTAAATCCCTTTATAGTTATGATCACTTGTGTTTTATCAGCCATTGACTATAGCTCCTTGGAAAATGCCAGATGGTCACGCTTCAGAACAGGTCTTTTCCATGTTTCATTGACACCTGGGGTGCCATTGCCAAAATGATGCACAGGCCTCTTTTAACATTAGTCATTTGTCTTGAGGGCTTGCAGAGGGAATTGTTTTGTTACGTGGTACATACAGCAGGGAGTATGTTGACAAAAAGAATGGCATCTTGGGCAGGCCCTACTGGCACTGTCATTCAGGGCATGCCCGGGGTAGGTTGGCACTTCCTCTTCCCTGTTACACTTTGGACGTCTGAAGCCATAGCAGCAGCTCTGCTCCTGCTCAGCTATGCACTCTGACTCTGTGGTTCCAGAAAAGAGCTGGGCATTTGCTCTACAGCCTACAGGGTATCTCACACTTGCTAGAATGGCAGGGCTTGCAAAATGCTGCTGTGACTGGGCATTCTAAGGTGAGCCATCATGGTGGACCCAGGAATTTGGTGACCCTGCTTTGTAAAGTCCAATCTGCTAAGGGAAGCGTAGTAATAAATGTCCTCGATGCCCGCAAAGATGCTCAATTTACTATAGTGAATGCTGTTTTCCCCAGTGGTGGAAGGGACATGCGTGTAGGTGTGTATTCATTCAAGACAGGAAAATTACACACTAACTGCAATCCATCTGTGGCTCCGACCCCAGCCCCACTGCCAGTTCTCTTTCCCTTTGCTTCATCTGAGTACTCCCCGGCTAAAGGTCAGCAGTTGAGTTCTGCCAGGCTTTGCTGAGAAATTCTGAAGTACAGGAGCATTTAGGAGGTGGAAACCACCATATTCCTCCCCTTTCCCCCACCTCTTGCCCTCATCGTCTCTTTCAAGGCCATAACTGGTATTACTGGGCACACAGTATCCACAGACAAACGCTTACCCTTCAGAGAGAGGTATTACCATCTGCATTTTGGAAAGAATGACATTATTGTTCGGGGAAGTTAAGTGATTTTTCTGAAGCTCACACAAATTGCAAATAGCAGAAGTAATAGTGAATCCCCTGTATAGCTACTTCTAAACCCCATGCACCGGCCCCGTACCCCTATGGGGAGGGCCTGGAGGAGCGCAGAGCAGTGGCAGGGATACTCTAACTGAAAGCCAAACCAGTCTCCATGGGCCATTGGCAACAGCCAGTGAAGGAGTTTTTAAAATGAGATGATCATTATCTGAATGATTATATATCCCTGTGAAGAGATGAAGTAGCATGCACACATGTTATGTGTGTGTGTGTGTGTGTGTGTGTGTGTGTGTGTGTGTGTGTGTAATTGTAAACAGGGATATATAAAGAAATACCCTTGTTCATAAAGCTCTATATTTATAGAGAGATAGATATATGTGCTGAGATAGATAGATATCTCTATTTCAAATTGGAATTGGAATTCAGTAAATTTTAAATTCCAGTGTCATGCTTAGACCTATTCGTGCGTGTGTGTGCTCACCTGTACCTGTCCAGGATGTCTGCAGGTTGGACCAGGGTGGGGATGAGGCAGGATGGGGAGGCCCAGGAAAAGGCAGGGCTCTGGCGATGAGAGCAGAAAGGCATGGGTAAACTAGGTCAGGCCCTCATGCATCTGCTGCCTTTGCCTAAATTGTGATGGGCGAGACATGTGTGATTAGGCACTCTCAACAAAGCCTTGATGTACTATTTTATTTCCACAACTGTGCAGGGCACCTGTTCATGACCAGCGTCACCCACACATGTTCATATGTCTTGGAGAAAACCTCAGAAGAATTCTCATTGCCAGCTGTATGAATTCTTGCAAACCCTGAGGTTAAAGAACCAGGACACTGAAAAAGTCAGATTTTTAATTAAAGCCCAGCAAACATTTTCATGGATATTAGGAAAAGCTTGCTATTCTTTATGGACAAAAGAACTCATCATAGAAAATTTTTTTTCCATAATGGATCCATCTTTTCAATGAAATCTTTTTCTCTATGTTAGTGCTATGTCTTTCTCTTTCTCTTTTTTAAAACCATGCTCTTTTCCTTCTTTTTATTAAAGGTAAACTGTCTGGCTTATTGGAAAGAGCCTTGCACTTAAGGGTCTTGAAATTTGGTATTGTTGATTCTGGCTGTGGGATACTGAAGAAGTATCAGAATTTCTCAGGACTGAGTTTTCTCATTTGTTAAGATGTTGGATTAAATGAAATGAAGAGTTCTTTCTAGACTGAAAATGCCTTGATTAATTAGAGGTTTTGTTTATTTTTGGCTGATTTTTTTCAAAGGTATAGAAAGCTAAGAATGATTTGGTTATTTTAGATCTAAATGCCATTTCTTTTATGCCTCTTCAAAACAAGAAACAATTTTTGCTGAGTGCAAACAAGGACTTACAATTTGCTAGAATGAAGCAGGGTCCTGTCCGCTTACTTTAGCTTCCAAACAGGAGTGCAGACTACTTGTGCTAAATGAACAAATCCAGAATTCAGTTCAAGAAATCATGCTTGGGTTTGTGAGAGACCCAAAGATGAGTCAGGCATTAATAGTTTTGTGTGTGTGTGTGTGTGTGTGTGTGTGTGTGTGTGTGTGTTCACCATAAATAATTCTAAAATGAATTGGGGTAAATATTAAAAATAGATGTAAAGAAAGTGCTAAGTGGTAGAGAAGCATACAGAATGGAGAAATTATTTCCAACTTTTAAAGTTAGGAACTACTTTGCTGATAAAACAAAAATGGCATTTGACATGGAATTTGAAGAATGGTCCAAATTTCAAGGGACGTGGCTGGGGGTGGGTCGGTATTGGAAAGGGTGCTTTCCAGGCAAAATAACCCAATTCAGCTAAGGGATGGGGGCAGATTTGGGAAATGGCTGGAGG
The DNA here is from genome assembly GCA_004363575.1 of Solenodon paradoxus. Lineage (NCBI taxonomy): Eukaryota > Metazoa > Chordata > Mammalia > Eulipotyphla > Solenodontidae > Solenodon > Solenodon paradoxus. Next base: position 515,886 of record RJWH01000855.1, read on the forward strand.
GCTTCCTCTCCTGGGCCTTAGAAATGCTTGATAACTTCATCATGGCACTTCTGAGCCCATTGTTATTTTTAGGCTCTGCCCCCATGGTCTAGGAACAGTTCACATACAGAGACTATGATTTATTTCCCCTTGTAATCCTAAACCCTGGCGCAGGGGACAGGGGGCTACGCTGTCATGAGGACTGCTGAATGAATCATTTGATGCCTAGTACTGGAAATAAGACTGCCAGAAAGTGGCTTGCAGCCACCATCCTTTTTGATTGTGATAAATGGTAATAAATGAATCAGTTGAATACATGGATTGGCCTCACTTTTTGTAAATTGCCATATGGAGCCATCAGAACATTTTCCAGTCCACTTCTTGTTATTTGGGCATAATAATCCTGTGGTTCTAGGTAAGGCTCATCGCGGAGCCACGTTAGAAAGGACAGTTCTGAGGCAGAGTGAAATGATCATCAGTCTCCTCGGGCCTAGGAGAAATTCTCTCTCCCTGAAGCCTTCCTGTCTTATCAAATGTGAGCGCCTCACGTTTCCTGCCCCACTGCAGCTCAGCTTGCTTTCATCTCTCCTTCCCCTTCACCTTCCTTCCCCTGACCTGGCCTGCACCCTGGGCCTCTCGCTTTCCAGCAGGGGCCCCATGTCACAGGCTCCTCCCTGCTCTCCAACTCCCAGAGGCTTGGGTTCTCTTCTCGGCTGGCGGATGGATGATCCTTCCCGTGGCTTCTCCCTGACCTCTCCGGAACCCTGTCCTTCACCCCCGTGGCTCAACCTTTGACTGCTCGGTGCTCTCTCTGGCTCTTCTTCTGTGGCTCCAACCCCTTCACAGCTGTCGGGCGGGGAGGCAGGCTGAGGGATGAAGGCTCCAACCCTGCTTCTGGGTGTCGGATCAGGTCTGGAGCCTCTAAGAGATTGGGGAAGGGAGTGGGGGTGGCACCTCCCAAAAGTGCAACATAATGGGGAAACAAGTTTAGGTTGGCTCAACTTTGAGGTGATTGTAGAACAGATCTCTTCTCCTAGAGGATGCGAGGCTGTGGAAAAACAAGGACCACACTGATCATCACAGCTGACCAATTCCACGGGAAACATCCTATAGGAAACAAAATGCTCTCTACAGTGGGGATTAGGTTTTAGGGGGTAGTTTTTGTGGTTTTCTCATTATTTTCTTAGGTAGTCACGTGAGGAAGAAAGGAAGTTGGACATTGGTGCTCTCAATAGTAAGTTTCTCCTAAGAGTGCATCTCTCTTCCCTCTCAATCACGCGAAAGCCATAAAGACTTCAGGACTCATGTATGTCTGTGGATTGGTTAAGCGTATTACTGCCGGAGCCACACTGTCTGGATTTGAACCCCAGTTCTGTCCCTCGAGACTATGTGACCTTGGTCAAGTTACTTATCATCTCAGCCCCTCACTCTCTGCAAGACAGAGATGATAATGGCATTACCTCACTTGGTGTGAGAACTGACATTAATTCACATAGCACACGTAGAACAATTCCTGTGACATAAAGGAACCCTGTATAATAAGATTGTGATTGCATGAGTCACGACATTCATTTCTGGAAAGACTGCTCCCGGAATGGACAATACAAAAGAGGTGTGAGATGCAGTCCAGACCCTCAGATAATTGACTGTTTAGAGCTGATCTTCCCGCTAAGCCACGTGGCCCAGTGTTCCCGCTCTGATCCAGTCAGATAACCTGAATGGTCATCCCTTCAGAGTTAAGGGAAGCAGACCTGGAGGGTTGCCCGGATGTGAGCACCAAGAGAGTCTTAACTAGGGCATGAGGGCAGCGGATGAAGAGAGCTCGAAAATCTTCTTGAGACAGTGACTCTGTCCTCGCATTCCAAGTTCAGCTGTCAGACTTGGTCATCTCCAGACATCCAAAGCCTTCGAGAAAAATCAGCTCCCAGTGACAGACCATATTATTAATTTGGCCTCTGTTTGCCTCAGTTCCCCATCCCGTGCCCTCCTAACCTAGTCATTTTGTTTCCAGCTCAAGAGAAGAGAGTACAGAAAATACTTTGAACAACTCCTCCTACATATGTGACCCTCCTTTGTCGCCATCAGAATCCCTCTAAATAGATGCATTTCTCCCCCATAAACATATACACACAATGAGCTGCGACTTTTTAGCCTCAGTCAAGAAAGCCCAAATTCTAAGGCCATAACCCTGTAGAAAGATCGAGCAAAACGTGCCCACTGACTTTGCAGATGCTAGGAGCCGCCTGGATTTCCCTGCATGCCCGTTTCCAGTGTGCTTCTGCAGCCCAGCACGTGGTCTCTCACACATGGTCTGACCTGACCTTTGTCCCCCATGACAGGTGGCTCCACATCCCTCCCCAGCCTGGCAGAGCACTTGAGGACTGACACACAGAGGAAATGTTCCTGAAATGCTTCTGGCTTCCTGTGACTTTGCCTTTGGGCGAAGCTCAAGTTACTTTGTGAAGGTTGCCGATCCCCAATTAGAGTTGCAAATCAGGCCCGCAGAGGAGGGATTATTTATAGATGTTGTAATAGGTGGGTGTGCTTGTGTGCAAAGAGAAGGTGCACGCACGTCAAGAATCCCATGGCAGCCGGGGAGCGCTGTGACGATCTTTCTGCATATTTGCACACCTGGTTAGGCAGGAGTCCTTCCCATCTCTCACATCTGAAGGAATTTTCATTCAATTGGTGAGCACTCATGAGGATCCAGCCGGGCCTAGGAGATTACACTAATAGATCTCCAGGTGGTTGCAAGAGAAAATGGATTTGCACCGAGGCCTGCCGCGCTCTGGGTGGGGTGAGCCACCAAGCATCGGTGATCTTTCTGGCAGGCATTGTCTGCTAAGTAGCTGACATTTTTTGAGACAGAGTTGTTTTGTTTTCATTCCCTAGTACTCTAGAATTCTTGGCGAGAAGGTATTATTTTCCTTCAGAAATTTTCTATCAGTGTTTTCTTTCCTCTGTACAGAACTGACCCGATCACAGTGAAGGGGGAAATCAGAACATTCGCAGGCCATGGTGTGTAGGTCTTAGAGGGCACAGCAGTCTGCAATGGTGGGGGAGCGGAAACATCCCCCCGCTTGTCAGAATATTCTGTGAACGTGTATGACTTGAAAATAATATTTATAGTGAATATATGTACGTATGTATGTATATATATGACTATTCTTAGAGGAAGGAATATTCTAAAAGTACAGATAAAGTCATATTTGAAAAAATAAAAGCCAAACAGATAAAAGGGAAGACAAGATAAACCCTCCCTCCTCCCTAGACTTATGTTAAATGTTGTCCTGGCCCGGTGGACCTTTGTGAGAAGTATGTGAGCACAGTGGTGTCAGTTTAGCTTTAAAAGATTATTGGTGCATGTTTATGCCTTTTGTTCCCTTTAGTTCCCATTGCTTATATTTAAAAATGTTCTAGTTCAGGCATGCCCCGGTGGAGCAGTGGTTAGATCAGTCTCCTTTGAAGGACGCAGGCCACGTACCCCTGGGTCTGAGTCCCAAGCCTGGAGGGAAACAGCCAGTGTGAACAACTAAATAAAAAAATAAAAATAAAAATGCTACTTCCTTCTCTTTCTGCTTACCTGCCTACTTGCCTTCGTCCCTTCTTGGACCAGGAAAAGAAAGGAGGAAGAAGCACTTTATTTAGTTGTTTTCTTGGTTGTGTCCGCCCCGGTTCCAGAACATGAACCCAAGTCCTTGGGATGTGTATTGAGTGTCCTTTTGTGCCAGGTACTGTGTTAGATGAGATGAGTATTAGAGAAGTTGAAGAATCCCCTCCCTGCTCTTCATGAAGCTATGACTATGAGCATAGAAAGCCGACATTCAAATACCCAATCCCATTACTGGTAGGAGAAGAAAATTTTCGATACTGGGCTGGTGTCTGTCCTCTGATACCCCTTAATTTCTCAGCACTTAAAATATAAGTTGACCTACATCCTCTTTTTCAGAGCCTTCTGCTCATGCAGTTGTATTGTGAATAATTATAAATTCAATAGGCACCTGATTAAAAATTAAATTGGTCACATGGCTGCGGATTTTGCTGGTAGTTTGATGGTTAGTATTAACAATCTTCAACATGCCCCATGGAAAATGATCAAGTCTGATAGGTGAAGCTTATTCCTTTGGGTTAGAAGTGTTTAAATATGTTATTCTTGGTTTGGCAATCTCCTAAATGGTACCCTGATCTTGAGCCTTAGACCCGTGTTGGCCATCTTTTGCTTATCCTTAGGATTCGTCAGCCTTTCTGCACTTGGAGTCAATTTTTCGGTAAGCCCTGTATTTTTCCCATGGACCTAATTCAGGCGTGTGATATAGGAGGCCCCAAGGAGATGTCGTTAGAAGATCATTTGTGTCGCCATAAATTGTAAGAAATCTACTCTCTGGGACTTTTCCTTTTAAATGATTCAATGCAATCTTTTTAATAGCTTTAATCATCCTTTGGTTTATTTTTGTCTTCTGTGTTTTTTGACACAGTCCTCTTCATTGACCCAGATAACTCAAGCTAGAGGGACAAATGGAGATACATGGAGCCAGGGGTATTGAGGTGCTGAGGGTGAAAAGGTGCAGAGAGTGGATGGACTAAAGAGCAGTTGAGGAAAGATGAGGAGACTTGGGCTTACCAGCCCTGGGCATCTCTGAACAGTTGTTCCTTGTAGTAAATATGCTTCACTTATTCTACATACATATATTTAATACCTATTATATGCCAGAGACCTAACAAGTATAGAAATTTGGCATGAATTACATATGGTCCCACCCTCAAAAACTCATAGTCATCTGTCGGTGACAGATTTGGAGATAATTATCACCAGTGTCCCAAGTTCATTAAGTATGAATAATATGCACAAGACAAAGAGTAGTTACATCTGCTTGGTGGAATCAGGTGAGCTCATAAATTATTATGACCTGAGTCACTCCCTCAGTGGGATTGTTCCCAATGACTATAAGGTTTGCTCTGTTTTTTGGGGTTTTTTAACAAATCTTTTGCTATGCTCAATAACCATAGTGCTGCTTCTCATCCTTAGTTTTGCATATGAGTGTGCTCTTAACTCAGGCCACAGAAATATTTTACATTGCAAAATTACAATGTGCATATCAAATTTATTTCAGGATTCATAGAGATTAAATGCTATGAGAGGCTTGGGGGCTTGTTTTTTTTTTTTTTTTTTTTTTTCCACAAAGGCTGCCTTTTAATATCTTCAGCATTTAAGGATGCAATTTTATTTTTGTTTGTTCTTACTGTTTTTTAATCTTATCACTATCTCTCATCTTTATACACACGGGAGGCAGTATAGAGTTCAGAGCGCAGGTTCAGTTTTAGCATACCTAGAGTCCAATCCAAATGACTAGTTTGTGACCTTGAATGAAAGGCTTAACCTCTCTGCTCCTTAGCTTCCTCATTTGTAAAATAGAGATAATTATAACATCTACTTCATAAGCGCAAGGTCAGAGGATGCACAGGCCATGACACTGACCTCACTCGGATACCAGTTGCAAGTTTGAAGCCCCTCGATGTCCCCCTTAGGTTCGATAATTTGCTCTAAGTTCTCACAGAAGTCACTGAAATCCGCTATGCTCACAGTTACTGTTTATTACCCCAAAAGCTGCAGATTGAAATCTGCCCAGTGAAGAGGTCCATAGGGCGGAACCCAGGCAAGTCACAAATCTGGAGCTTCCTGCTGTCCTCTCCCTGTGAAGTCAAGGGCAGGGCTGCTTTCCTGGTGCTGACGTGTGACGACACACACACACACAAAGAACATGTAAGTCGGGACCCTCCCCCGGGCCTGCTCCGTGTGGCCGACCCCAGTAACCAGCCCCTCCCGAAGTCAAGCCTATACTCACATGACTTGTAACTGGCGCCATGCATCTCATCCTTAGACTTCAGTGTGCTCCCAAAGGCCCTGAGCCAACAGAGATTCCCTTAGCGGGCAGGTTATTCCAAGAATTCAACAGACCACTTCCCAGAGTGCAGGGACAAGCACCAGACCTCCCTTTGGGCCAGGTTAAATTTTGTATCACACAGCAAAGGTGTTTAAGAATTAAACAAGATAATACATGCAATGTGCTTAGACTGTCGTCTAGCACAAAGCAAGTACGCATTTTGGATGCATAGCCGTGGTTGGCAGTTTTTCAGATTACCCGATACGTACTAAAATTCATACTGGGTACCAGAGCATTTAAACGTGAACAAGGAACCGTTGCGTGGCCTTGTAGGAGGCATACTAAGGTTCAAATAAAGAAGTTAAAAGCAGACTGAGGCAAGTGCCACAGGAAGGAGCCAAGCAAACTGTCCTAGGAACCTAGCAAAAGAAGTGGTTGCTTGTCTAGGATCCGTTGCATGCAGAGGGCGTCTGGAGCTGCGTGTGAGGGATGGGCGCCGGCCTTGCAGACAGAGGGAGCCAGACAAATCAGTCTTGAGACGGGAGAGCCAGGGCACCTTCAAGGAACAGAGAAGGGTGATGAACTGTAGAAGTGACAGGGGAAAGACATGGCATCTGGAAAAGAGGCTTAACCCAGAGACTTTCCACATGGTGCTGAGCATGTGCGAGTTGTCTTCTAGACTGTGGGGAGCCAGTGACCACAGAGGACTCAGAGAAAACCCGGAGAGAAAACCTGCGGTCCTTTCTCGTGACTGCAGTCTCTGACCCTGCTCTGTGCTCCATCCTCTCATCTTGCCTGACAGTTCCCCACCGTTCACTTGGCCAGTCACTGCATCCTGAGAGCAGGACCCCAGAATCTAGTTCTGTGCACACCTCCAGTCCGGCACACGCAAGGCGCCCCTGGGGCGGCGCGCCCATCTTTTTGAGAGCTCGGTGTTTTATTGTCTCTGCATAGTCGATATCTGGTTCCAGAAAAGTGCCTCCTGGCAAAAGCGGGAGGGAGCCAGAGAGAGAAAGGTGCATTTCCACCAAGAATTCTATCCTGTGGAGCAGATATGCCTACTTAATCTAAGGAGAAACTAGGACACACCAAGAAAATATAACAGTGCCCACGGTAAAACAAAATCTTATAACTGCATTGCAGAATTTCTCAAGGTGTCCCAGGGCTTTAAAAAATAATAGCAATAATAGGCAGAGGAAAAAGAGCTGACTTACATAACACTTTAAAAGCACTTACTAGGTAACTGATAGCGCGCTATTTGCTTTAGCAAAGCCCGGTTAATCCTCACGATCCATCTTACAGATGAAGAAATTGAGGTCCAGAGAAGGTGAGCAAATTGCAGCCCAAATCCTAATAAAAATACTAGGCTTGGTTAAAAACGAGGTCATCAAAGTCGATTCATTGCTTTGGAATAAGACATCTATCAAGTTGAAGATTCAACCCTGCCTTGGGTTGTAATTTCAATTCCTTTCGCTGGTTGATCATAAAGATCAGCTGTTGGTTGGTTGGTGTTTTCTTTTTGTTTCTTTTTTTCGGAACATTCGTTCCATGCTAAGACTCTAATGTCTGGGCTCCCAGGAGGGTAGTGATGACGGAAGGGCCACCTGCTAACCTATTCTGGCAGAACAAGCTGCATTTTTGTGTTCCAAACTAGACAGGCATTCTGTTGCTTAGAATAAAAGCCCAATGAAGTGGTCTGTGAGGACATCTCCCAGCAAGATTCAATAGAGGAGAACTCTACACAAGATCAGCAGGGGTTTCTGCAGGTGTGTCCGCATGTCAGCGCACTTGGCTTCCAGGCTGAGGCAGGTAGGTGTATGTTTCCTTAAAACCTATCATCTCCAGTCATTGCCACTGCTGCTTGTTAGATGGTTCCCTCCTTTCCCTCTTCCTCTGACAGAGCTGCTGGCTTAGCCCTTCATTTACGGGAAAGAGAAAAACACCCTTCTTGTTCTGGTGGGCATCCAGCCCAACAGGCAGGCAGTGTCCCTGCCTCTTGGCCTTTCTACATTTTCTCAAATGAACCTTACGTACCCTGCCCCGTGAAAAACTTCAACCAAGCCAGGTGATTCTCCAGGAGCTTTGATCAAAGTCCCTGCCACCCATTTCATTAAAACGTGCCACAAAGCAATGGAACACCAGCCTTTGGCGTGAAGGGAACTGTCACAGAAAAACTGAGTAAGAAATCAGGCACTTGTCAGTGCAGTCCTTGTAAAAGTGACAATTGTGTCACTTTCTCAAATGAGCCAGAAATAAATAAGCAACACTCTCAGACTTGAGAATAATTTGCTTTTTGCAAATATGATGAGTTAAATCTAAGCACTTTGTCTGCTTAGGTAGAGTAAGTGTGAAAGAAACATCTGTTTTTTCATGTTTTGATTCATTATCCTGGTTAAAATGGGGTTGTACATGAGCTGCTGATAAAATAGGAGTCTCTTACTCCTAGGATGGAAGTGACCCCAGGCTCTTTTCCCCCCACCTTCCTAAATTTGCAAGTGGTGAAAGTGGGTTCCCTCTGAACTCATGACTGAAGTGCATAGAAGTGAGCAGAGCAGAACTAGCCAGGGGATTCAGGGCTCTGAGCTGCAGAACTGCCAAGAAAATGTTTCAACTAAGAGATAACTAGAGTGCCCTCATGTGTCCTTAATAGAAACACTTCATGCCTTACAAAATTTTAAATCACTTTACTCTCTGATTCCATCAATTTGCCTGCATTGGGGTGAGGGCCAGGCATTTAACTTTAAAAATGGATTCTGTGATCACCCATGTTATCAGACGTGAATGCACAATTCACTGGACTTGTTTACTCAGTCAGGATCTAAAAGCACTAACAGTCCTTCGTATGCATTCGGTTGGACAGGCCTGGGTTCCCGTCCCAGCCAGCCACGTGTAATCTTTGCCATCCTGAACTACTTGCAAAACCAGTCAGAGCCCAAGTTTCCTCATCTGTAAAATGCAGGTAATCATTTGTCAGATGCTTCCCTGTAAGACCTGTAGCAAGGGTCACGTGAGGGCATGACAGTAAAGTGCCTGCCTGGCGTTGGGTACCTATTAAACATTCAGTAAGCTTAGGTAGTTATGAGTCCTTGTCAGACATGAATCCCCCACCAGTGATCACCAGCAACTTGATGATGAAGGAGCTGAGGTCTTTGGGGAAGTGAACAGAATGTCTTTGGGATGCTTTTAGCTCTCGGATAAGGCTTCCATGAACTCTGGAAGCAGAGGGAAAGCAGAGATACTGTCTAAAGAAATAGGTGCTGCCTGTGTGATTCTTCTGAATCCAATTCTCTCTTCTGATTTCAGGGGTGCTGGGGAAAATGGAATCTCTTTCAGATGTAACACCTGTTCTCTAACACTAAGGGTCTAACAGTCAGAGAAATTGCCCCTACCCAGAAAGAAAACGTTTGAAAACCAGAACTATTTCTGGCATTCATTCAGCTCTTCTATAAGTCTTAATGTATTGAGAGGACATTAAAATCAATAAATGGAAGTGAAAGGTGATAGCTAGAGAAATGCATCCTTCAATTTTCTTTAACTCTTTATGAAACAGACTATCTCAGCTTCTATGTTCAACAGAATTGCAGTAAGTCAAGGCCTTTTGCCCCAGTGAGCTTACAAAAGACCCCCACCCACCCACCCCCACTGCCTGCCAGCCTCCTGGTCATTCTCACAGCCCATCTGTATATACATGTGGGAGGAGATACCATTATGGAATACAAGGAGGCTTGACCTTTAAATGTCAGGCTTGTCTGGAGATTCTGTCTCTTCCCCTAGTTTATTGGAGAAGTCACAGAAATAGTCCAATAGTGTGCAAATGGGAAGGGTGAAAGGAACACATCACCTGTGCCTCTTGGTTTTGACAGAACAGAGAACAGGAAAGCTGGGGCTGGAGATTGCAATCTGAATACACATTCTAAACACACCCGAGTTGTCCCACCATCACTGGGAGTTTCGCGGCGATCGCCGCACTGCAAGAGCAGGGAAAGGCTGGTTAGAATTGGTAAGCCTCAACCCTTCAACAAGGAAAAGCCAGCACAGGAGGCTGAGACATTTATAATTCATGGAAACTTCATCATCAGGCTCATCCGTGGTTTGGGGGAAACAGTGTTGGAGCCTCCTGCATCAGAAGGGATATACCCAGCTCAGCAGCATGTGCTCGGTGAAAAGCTACTTTCTACACCAAGGCTGTGCTCTTCTGGGCAATGTGAAGCTCGAGCTGGCCTCTTTGTGGCCATACATGCTTTTTATTGAGGTGTAATTGACATAGAACGTAGTATTTCAGGTGTATGACGTATGACTCTTATTTGTATATATTGCTAAGTGATCACAGTATGTCAGGCTGGCAGCCATCAATTTACAATTTTTTCTGGTGATGAGAATTGTGAAGATCGACTCTCTTAGCAACTTTAAAATATACATAGCTAATGAAAGCAGTGATGCTGTGCATCACATCCCCATGATTTATTTATTTTATAACTGGGAGTGTGTAACTTTTCACTCCCTCTACCCATTTCACTCAGCACACCTACAATGTAGAGGCAAAGGAATGCTACTGGGAACTCTGGTGGGAACCAGTTGCGGAAACCACCAGTCTGTTCTCTCTGTATGAGCTGGCTTTTGTTTTGGTCACATTCCATGGATAAGTGAGCTCATAGGGTATTTGTCTTTTTCTGCGCACTTGCATAATGCCCTGAAGGTCCATCCATGTTGTCACAAATGGCAAGATTTTCTCACTTTTATCGCTGATTAATAATCCGTTGTATATTGGAATGTTTCCTTTATCTGTTTATCCATCAATGGACACTTCTGTTGTTTCCATGTCTTGGCTCTTTTGTGAACATTGGAGGTGCAGTGTTTCCACATAGTGTTTTGGTTTCCTTCGGATATAATCCCAGAGGTAGAATTTCTAGGTTATGAGGTAGTTCCATTTTTAATTTTTTCAGACACCTCCACGGTGTTTTCCATAGTGACTGAACCAGTTTACCTTCCCACCAATAGTGTGCTAGGGCTCCCTTTTTTCTACATTCTTGCTTCCAATTGCTTTCTTGTCTTAGACAACAGCTATTCTAACAGGTGTGAGATTTTATCTCATAGTAATTTTGATTTGCATTTCCCTGTTGATTGGTGATGTTTGAATATCTTTCCATTGATTATCTGTGAGGTCTTCTTTGGAAAAGTGTCTGTTCAGATCTGCCCATTTTTAAACTGGATTTTAGGTGGTTTTGTTACTAATTTGTACCAGTTCTTTATGAAGTTTAGATAATAACCCTTTATCAGATACATGGTTTGCAAATATATTGCCTTTTGTTTTATTGAAGATTTTCCTTTGCTGTACAGAAGCTTTTTATTTTGGTGTACCCCACTCGTTTATTTTTGCTTTTGGTGTCAGATTAAAAAAAAAAAAAAAAGACATGGTCAGGACCAGTGTCAAGGGAATTACAACCTATGTTTTCTTCTAGGAGTTTTATGATTTGACAAGTGTAACAGGTCTTACATTCAAGTGTTTAATCCACTTTGAGTTAATTTTTGTGTATGGTATATGGTAGTGGTCCTGTTTCATTCTTTGACATGTGACTGGTTTGTTTTCCCAGCATCATTTATTGAAGAGATTATTCTTTTCCCACTGCTTATTCTTCACTCCTTCATTGTACATTACCTGACAGTATATATTTCTGGGGTTTCTAGTCTGTTAATGCATATGTTTATTTTTATGCTAATGTGATGTTATTGTTTTGATTACTGTAACTTTGTAATATAGTTTGAAATTAGAATGTGTGATGCCACCAGCTGTGTTCTTCTCTCTCATAAGCACCTTAACTATTCAGAGTCTTTTATGTTTCTGTACAAATTTTGTACAAATTCTGTACAAAGAAACAGTTTGTTCTGTTTCTGTGAAATGCCATCGTAATTTTGATAGGGATTACATCAAATCTGTAGATTGTTTTAGGCAAAATGACCATTTTAACTGTTTAATTCTTCCCAAAATGAATGAGGATTATCTTTCCATCTCTTTGAGTCTTCTTTTATTTCTTTTAAAAATCTTTGTGCTTTTCATTGTGCAGGTCTTTCACGTCCTTTGTTAAGTATATTCCATTTTATTTTTGAGATGAGTGTAAATGAGATTATTGTCTCAGTTTCTGTTTTTCTTCTATCTTGTTTGCATATAAAAAAGCAACAGATTTGGATATATTTTGTAGTCTGCAATTTTACTGCACTCATTTATTTTAATTTTTTATTGCCATGTCATTTGCAAATAGTGATAGTTTTACTCCTCTTCCAAATTCAATTTCTTTTCTCTTTCTTGCCTAATTGTTCTGGCTAGAATTTCCAATTCTCTGTTGAATGGTAGTGGTGAGAGTGGCTGTCCTTGTCTTCTTCCTGATCTTAGAGGAAATGCTTTCAATTTTTCACCACTGAGTATTATTCTAACTGTGAGTTTGTCATATATGATCTCTATTATTTTGAGGTATGTTCCTTTTATTCCCATTTTGTGAAGAGTTTTCATGATAAATGGTGCTTATCCTGTCAAATGCTTTCTCTACATTTATTGATGTGATCATATGATGTTTATCCTCCTTTTGCTGATGCAGTAATATATTAATTGATTTGTGTATGTTGATCTACCTTTTATCCTTGGAATAAATCCCACTTGGTCATGATATATGATCGTTTTTATGTATTGTTGAATTTGGTGTGCTAGTATTTTGTTGAGGATTTTCGGCATCTCTCTTCATTGAAGATATTGGTCTGTAGTTTGTGTGTGTGTGTGTGTATGTGTGATGTCTGTCTGCTTTTGATATCAGGGTAATATCAGCCTCATAATGTGTTTGGAGGTGTTCCCTCTTTAATTTTTTGAAAGAGTTTGTAAAGAATAGGTGTTGTTTGAATGTTTGGTGGAAGTTGCCAGTGAAGCTGTCTGGTTCTGGACGTTTGTGTGTTGGGAGTTGTTGTTTTACTTATTACTGATTTCATGTTCTTCCCAGTGATGTTCCTGTACTGGTGTTCTACTTCTGCATGATTCACTTCTAGAAGACTTATGTTTTTAGGCATTTATGCATATCTTCTAGAGTATCCACTTTGTTGACATACATTGTTTGTAGTTGTCTCTTACGATTCTTTGTATATCTGTAGTATCATTTGTATTATTTCTTCTTTCTTTTGAGTTTTTGGTTTTTCTTAATGAACTTCCGAAAAGTTCTGTTCATTTTGTTTTATCTCTTCAAAGAGCTAGCTCTTAGTTTCATTGATATTTTCTACTGTCTTTTTAGTCTCTAATTTATTTATGCTCTGACTTTTCTTATTTTCTTTCTACTGCTAATGTTAGTCTTTATTTGTTCATAATTTTCTAGTTATTTGGGTTGTAAATTTGTTGGATATCTTTCTTGTTTCTGCAAGTATGTTTATAATGAATGGCACTTGCAGAACTTCTTTTGTTATAGTCCATAAGTTCTGGTGTATTGTAGTTCCATATTCATTCTTCTCAAGATGTTTTTTAATTTCTTTTTAAGTTTCTTTCATTGACCTATTGGTTGTGCAGTAGCATATTGTTTAATCTCCACATATCTGACAATTTTCTAGTTTTCTTCCTGTAATTGGTTTCTGCTTTCATGCCATTCTGTTCAGAAAGAATGCCTGATATTATTATTTCAATCTTAAATTTATTAAGACTTGCTTTGTGATTTAACAAAAATCTATCCTGGAGAATGTTCTTTGTGTACCTGAGAAGAATGTATGTTCTGTTACTTTTGGATGAAATTTTTCTACATATAGTGTTAAGTCCATCTGATCTAACATGCTGCTTAAGTTAGATGTTTCTGTATTATTTTTCATTCTGGGTGAACTATCCATTGATGTAAGTAGAGTATTAAAGTTCCCTATTACTATGGTATTGCCACGTAATCCTTCCTTTATGTTTGTTAGTATTTGCTTTATATATTTAAGTGCTTCTATGTTGGATGCATAAATATTTACTAATGGCATATCTTCTTATTGGATTCATCCCTTTACCATCATGTAATGCCCATCTTTGTCTCTTATTGCAGTCTTTGTTTTATATTCTGTGTGATATAAATATAGCTATACCAGCTTTCCTTTCATTTCTAATTACAAGGAATATCTTTTTCCACCACTTTACTTTCAACCTGTTTGACTCTATCCGAAGTGAGTCTCTTTTAGGCAGAATATAAATAAGGCTTACTTTTTAATCCATTCAGCCCACTCTGTGTCCTGAGATTGGAGAATATAGTGCATTTGCATTTAAAGTAATTATTACTAAGTGTGTATTTGTTACCAGCTTATTAAGGGTTTTCTGGCTGTTTTATATTTCTTCCCTGGTCTTTTCTTCTTCTCATGTTCTCTTCCTTTGTGGCTTGATGGCTTTCTTTATTGGTATGCTCAGCTTCCTTTCTCATTAACTTTTGTGGTCATAAATCTTTAATCAACTCATAAAAAAATATTCCCAGCCTCCTGCTGGAAAGCCTTCTATTCGTGCAGACTAACCAAGCATCTGTTTTCTGGATGCAGGGTAATTGCGAAGCACCCTATTGCTGGTGCTCATCTCATTTCTACTTTATGGCTTTGTCCCTTTATACATTGTTTGTCCTCCTTGGAATGCTCCTACAATCTGCATGTCTTGTTTATTGATGATTATATTGCTAGCTCTTTTGGTAGAGTTTCCATTCCAGCATATCAAAATGAAAATATTTCATAAAGCGATCTTTTGTATACCCATCTCCATCAGAGAAAAGCCTCCTCTTCTACTCTTGCATCTTCTTTCCTCTTGCATGTGCTGCCATCTCACTTTTCATACTCTAGTTCAGATATTGGGTGAAGGGTCATGTGGGACAATCCAGCCGAGAGCCCGTAGTGTGACAGGGCTTCCAAAACAGTTGGAGAGACATATGTTTGCTAGACCAGTTAATGTTATGGCACCCCTTCAGACTGACACTTTAAAAATATGAATTCATCATATGGAGAGAAAGGTAGAGTGAAATTGTACCACATCTTTGAGAAAAATCTTCTCTTGATGCCTGCCGTCCGGTGTCCCCTATGATTCTTTTTTCCCCCACTTCCAATTCTCTATTCCTCAGCCCTCCCTGCTGACCTCTCAACTCTCCGCTTCCTCAGCAGAGCAAATTTTAAGTCCCTCCAGGCTTCTCTTACTGAACTTGCTTACCCCCACCCATTCCTTAATACTGAATCAAGTATGTCAAAAGCCATTAATGCCAAAGATGAATATTTCAGTTGTGCTAAGCAAACAAAAGATGCTACAGTTACTGGGATTCGCTCTGCTTAGAGGATAGTGTGGGCTAAAAATGACTTTTTTCCCCCTTATCACGTGTGCATATTCAAGATACAGAATTTACTATGTGCACTAAAGAGAGCTTTTTTTTGAAAAAAAAAAAAAGAGCCAAAAACATCCAGCCCGTTTTGCAAGAAGCCAGTGATGAAAACCTGCATCAGCTGGCACTGAATGTGCAGTTCATCGCAGTCATGTTTCAGCGTCCTTTGCAGATGTGTTGGTTCAGGCACTGCTCCGCTGGTGTGCCCCTCAGTGTGACTAGACCCAGAAGCCCACAGTCCTGGACAGGGACATGAGTGAAGCGGTCTCCCCAGAAGTCAGAGCCAAACGGTCAGGGACCTGGAGGCCAGCTAGGCCAGTGCTCTTCAAAGGGCCAGAGAGGTGCTGTGGATACTCCCTGTCACTAGTCCAAGTCTGAGAGTGGTCAGCCACACTAAGGAAGTGAGCTCCTCTTCCAGAAACTTGTCCTTGCTGATAAGCTCCACATGCATATGGAGAAATACGCTTTTCAACATTTATAAAATGAAGTCATGATCTCTCTAACCCATGGAAAATGCAGTTGTTGGGTTTTTTTGATCACATTATCTTAATTGAGAATGTTTTGACTGCCTTAGTTTTCATACATTTGAAAAGTTTTTCCATTTCTTAAAAATCACTAGTCCATTAAAGTGCCAAAGCTTGTGTTGAGATAATGTCTTTCAGGGCCGAAGCCTAGTTCTTCAGCTCATATTCTATGAAATATTGCTGAGTGATTTTCTCAAAAGAAATTCCTTAAAGAGTCCTCTGGGCTCTATGTAAATCAAAGCATAAAATCCTCCTCTTATTTTCTCAGAAAAATTTGGGTCTTCATGATAGCTTAACAAGCCATCAGACTGTCATTTCTGAAACTCTCAAGGACAAACAGACAGTATTAGGAGGAGCTATTGTTTGGCTAGGAGGCTCAGTTTCTAACTCCAACTCCACTTGTGATCTGTTCACTCTTCTTTTCCTCCTTAGGAGACGGTAGAGCATTATTCCCTTTCTTTGACTTAAACACTTACATCTTTTCTCTCGTGAATGTAGCATGCTATCTCTCTTCTACTGTTTGCACTGACCATCATTCCACCTAGTAGAGCCTATATTCCTACCCAGATCTGTTGGTAGCAAACATCATAGTGAATGACCAGGCTTTGTTAAGAGAGAGGGTATGCAAAGTTTTGGGACTTTCATGTTTCATTATCTTTAGCATCTTTGGTAGTTTTGGGAAAGAGAGGAGTATTTGCAGCCAAGATCTTATTAATTTTTCCAGGATACTTTTTTGGTATGTGTTTGTCACATTAATTTACAAAAATGAATTTGAAAGTAGGCCCACTTTTTGCAGAACCTGGTGGGTGACTGGTAAGATGGCCACCCCTGTTTTCTTGTAAGTTGCCTTCACTTCTCTGGCCTCACTTGACAGCATAGAGGCCAGTAATATGGGAAATAATATGTAAACTTAAAATTAAATGATACGCATTGCTATACTACCTAGCACTAAAATGATGAAATCCTGACATTGACAAGAGCATAGATGGACTTAGAGGGATTATGCTAATTGAAATAAGTCAGAAAGAGACAAGACAAATACTACATGATTGCCCTCAGATGTGGAACAGAATTGAGGTTACCAGAGGGGAAGGGGGTGGGTTGAGAGCAAAAGGCAGTGGGGATCCAGCGAGCAGTAGTGGAGGATTATTAGACATTTGGTGACATGATATATTTAATGAAGAGTGAATCTGCACATCTAAACTTACATTATTTTGTAGATCAAAGTTACCTCAGTGAAAAGATGAATTTAAAAAATGGTGTAATCTAAAGTTCAAACTGAAATAAAATAAACAAAGCCCAAACGAACACTCTGAATCGTCCTCATAGAAAATGCATGCCTGATCAGTATAAACATAGACAGGTAGATAAATAATTGATCTCAGTATCGAGATCAATATCTAAGATCAAGCTTATAATGGACCAGACCATCTTAGTTTTGATAGAAATGTTATAATGAAGTTCTGATGAAAAATTTGAAGTTTACATGGAGTTTAGATGACGCTTTTAAAACTGAACTCAAAATAATGTTGTCTTCAAAAGAATTTTTCAGAAAGGTGTATCTATGGGAAACATTTTATTGATATTAGTAAAAATACGTCCATCAATGAGTGGATGTCTTTCAATTCTTTCCAATTTTTCCAAACAAATGAAGTGTGATTTTTTTTTTATGCCTCCTGAATAAGAGTTTTATTTGGATTTCATTTTAGATAAGCCAGTTTTCATGTCAACATACACACATAGGCTTGCACCTAATTATCTTGGTATCTATTGGTTTGAGGGTTTGGTGGTATTTATGAAACCTGACAGGGCTTTTGATGAATTGGGAAAGTATTATTGTTTCTTTCCATTTCAAATAACCATTTCAAATGGACAATAAGCTTTCGCTCTCCAAAAATCTGTTCTCTAACATGCTTTTAACAATGGATTAGATTTGCTTTTCTGTCTTTGCTTTTCTAAAGAGATCACTTGAGGATGTCTAATTCCATAATGTCAAAGATAAGTAGTTCAAGGCCATCCTTAGAACTTCCTCTGTTAGGCTTTCAAATAGTAGAGTTGTGGTTATCTATTTATCCCCAAGCTATTGACATAGGAGCAAACTAGAGATATTTACAATTTTAGTTTCAGTGTCCGCTTAAACTTAAGCCATATAATACTGTGACCTAAACTTACTCTTTTTAATGCCGATTCTGGTGTAAGAGAAAATAAATCATTTAAACTACAAAATTCTCTTTTCCCATCTCTAAATGTTCATAGTCACCACAGATCCCCTAATAGAAATATTTAATGAGGTTTCACAACACTTCTAAAAATCAAAATTATTTGTTTCTCAGATAGTATTGTCCGTGGAGAACACAAATTCCTTAATAAGATGAAATAACAATAGTAATAATAGGTTTGAGCTCATTCTGTTGACTGTAGACTCTTCTAAGTACTTACCTGAGTTAATCATGTAACCTCACCAAAACCCACTGATGTTAGCACTGTTTTGAATCCTCATTTTACAACAGAGGAAACTGAGGCATAGCATTTCAGTCACATATCTGGTGAGCCAGGAGTTTGCAGTAGGCACCCTTGCCCCAGATCCCATGCTCTTAACTACCCGGGGAGCTCATTTAGCTTATTGAGAGTTATAGTAACTTAGCAAGTTAGAGCTCAGGAGGCACCCTTTGTAAATTTTCTTTGTAAACTGGCATCTTCATGCTAACTGGCAAGTCTGGGCCTTTTGGGGCATAACTGGCAGAGAAAGGGTGTGTTGCCCCTGGAGAGGCCATATGGAAAAGAAAACTAGGAAAGGGAGAATTGAGTTGGTTCCCAGCTCATTCATGTTGTGGGGACAGATGGGAACAGAAGCTTCCAGTACTAGGTCACGCCAGTGAGAATGCCACAGGCATTGAAAGACAGACCATGCGGGATAAAAAAGAGATGCAGACTCAGAGGTCCAGCCCAGACAAGTCTGATGTCCATTTGGCTGCCAGGGAGCTCAGTCTAGAGAAATAGTTCTCAGCCTTTTGTTGTTGTATCCCCTGAGTCTTTAGCCATTTCTGTCCTGCTCAGTCCATTACCCAGCGATGTGTTGATGCCACACAAATACCCTGTGTGTGTGTAGGCTGTGTGTATGTGTCTGCGTGTCGTGTGCATGTGCACACACTTGCACATTCCCATGATTTATACCTAAAAAGGGTGAGTTTTTTTCATCCCCTCCCAAGAAACTATTTTTTTTTTCCCTTGTGAGCAATGTCACCCAGTTGGGAACGTGTAATAACCTAGAGGCACTGATTTGTTGAATGGTTTGAATAAGCCCAGGGTGCGGGAGTGGACTTCTGGGAACCAGCTTGGAAGGAGCGTAGGGGCTTCAGGATAGACGGGCTTACAGGTGCACCCCTGCAGCCGAGCTGGCTAAGATGCAGGCCATATAAAGTCTAGACCCCCGAGCTGGAGACCCGGTTTGAATTTCCTTTTTTTTTTTTTTTAATTGCACATCACTCCTTTATTATACTGATCTGGAAAAGAGATTGAGTACAGTTGCACCCAAAATGAGTACCAAGCAATCAGAACATGATGTAGAACTCAGACAGTGAAAGATGGTGGTCAAGAGGCTTTCCGCTGAGACGACACAGGAAGGCAGGGCAGGGTCCTAACATCAGCCAAGAGCTTCCCCAGGTTGAGGAAGGGCTTTCTGACCACACGGGGAATGTTTCACCGCCACTTGAAGACTCCGGGAGGGTTTTGTTTTTACACAGATCTTGAACTTTTTTGTAAAAGTAAGTGTGGTACAGACACACTCGGAACTGACCCCAGTCCCCTAGAGCCAGCTCCTCTGGGGTCAGGAAGCAACATTTGTGTGAATCGCCACGCTGATTGACCTTTGTCTTCTCCTGGAAGGACACGTGTGCCCCAACAGTCAACTGACTACACAAGGGTCCTGGCTCCTGGGGTCACAGATCCTCCTGCTGCTCCTCACAGGTGACCTCTTAGCTTGGTCGCTCCTGATCCCCCTCACACTGCCCCTCTGTAACTAAACTCTAGCAAAAACCCCAGGTGCTGTCTCAGCTCTCCAGGGAGAGCTGTCCAGCCCTCTGAGTGGCTGAGGCCAGGCCCCAGCGATGCCAGTCTGACTACAGTGAATGAAGGGAGTGGGTACAAGAGACAAAACGACTAAAAGGAAATTGGGAGCCAGCTGTCCCGTTTGCTGCTAGGACGTGGGATGCCTACAGAGGTCTCCATCCCCCAGGAACTGCTTGAACTCGATGGGCTTCAAGCTCTTGTCCGATTTGTAGACGATGGGAATGCCCATGGGGAGGTTCAGCTCCCTGATCGCCTCTTCAGAGAGACCCTCCAGATGCTTGACGATGCCCCGCACGCAGGCTGTTGCCATGGGCCGCGATCAGCAGGCGTTTGCCCTTCTTGCTCTGCCAAACCATCTCTTTATTCCAGAAGGGCAGCGCGCTGGCCATGGTGTCCTCCAGACTTTCACAGGAGGGTAGCTGATCTCAGCGAGGTCAGCATCCCTGTGCTCCTGACCGCTGCTGCTGTCCAAGGGGTGGTCGGGCTCCAGGGCGGCGGCGGCGCGTCGTGCGGGCGCCTCCGGCTCGTCACCTGGGCCGGGCCGCGCTTGGTGGCCTCTCCGCTTTCTGGAGGCGCGTCCAGCCGCGCGGTGCCGCTCGTTGGGGCGCCAGCTCCTCACGACCCGCAGCCACATTTGGTCCATGGCGTCCAGCGCTGTCCGGAGAGGCCGGATGGCCTTCTTCTGCACGGAGGTGACGCAGGTGTCAGACTCGCAGCCTGCAGCTCGCGCGCCTGCCCACCGCGTGGCCTCGCGCGACTCGGGATGTGCGCAGACTGCGGATCGCGGAGATTCCGCTGAATCCTTTTTGTTTGGTTTCGAGATGAAGTTCCTAAGAAGCTGGTTTTACAGTCTTCGTCACTGAGTTCAAGAAGAGTGGCATCCCCTCCAATTTGCCGGAAGTGGGTAATGAAAGTGCTTTAACTGAAAACGGCTGTGTGCTCACTGGAGCTTCCCTAACCCCCAAATAACCAGATAACAAACCTCAGAAAGAACCAAGTGGCAGTGTGTTCCAGATAAAGAGCACACTGGTTGTCCCTGGTTCCACGAGGCCAACTCATTTTCTCCTACCTGCTTTCCTAGACTGTCTTGTCCAGGAGGAAATGGCTGCAAAGCTGAAAGAAGCATCTCGCATGCCTTCTCTCATTCAAATCTGTTTCCTCATGATTTTGCCACTGCGGTGACTTGATTCCAGACTCTGTAACCCAGCATACACCTCAGAGGCTCTAATGAACTGTAAGTCACTTCATAGAATCACCTACGAGAAAGCAGGAGGAGGAAAGTAATGGCTTCCAGTACTTTCTTCTCCATGGACAACTATGATTAGTCAACTAGTGAAAAGGCAGGAGGCTTTGCTAGAACAAAAGGAATGGTGCAGGAAGTGTCTACCAAGATACAGAATAGGAAGTCCACCAGATCTTGTTATTTGAAGATTTGAAAGTACTAGAAGACTAACCCTCGAAGGTCACCCCCAAAAGTCAGAGAGCTTCTTGGGAAGGGATAATCCTATAGTATGGCAAGAGGTGTCAAACCTGAATGCCCAGTAGAATCACCTGTACGCTTTCCCTAGATCCCATTCTCAGCTCCTACCCGAGAGAGGTTCTGACTCATAGGGCTGGGATCTGGAGCACTGTTTTTTAAAAGCCACCCTCCTCAACCCCCGAGGATTCTGATGTGCATTCAAGGTTGACAGTCACCACTTTAGATTGCAAAGTGCTTTCACATACATTATTCAGGGTTTTGTGTGTGTGTGTGTGTGTGTGTGTGTGTGTATGTGTGTGTGTATGTGTGTATGATGCCTCTAGATTGTATAAAGGAAACAGGAAGAGAAAACACAATAATTGTGAAAATAAATGGATTGCAAAATATTAATTTCCAAAATCTGTGGAGGCATGCCTCAACTTGGTAGGGCTAAACTTAGGCATGAGATCAATCTATAGAGTATTGGACATTTAGGAGAAGCTTATAGGTCTTTATTTCCTGCTCTATATGCAAACTGGTCTTGAAATGACAACAAATTTCCCTACTCAGAGAAGTCTGAGAACAACCATCCAATTCTCCATATCACTTACTCCCTAAAATCTTATTGAGCCCACTCTTTAAGTGAGGAAAAATGGAAAAATGAAGATAAATATTTGTTGGTAGTCAAAAAGCATGTCAGAAAATAGCAGGTTACTATTTCCAGGTGCATTTGGGGGCTGTGACATGAACTGCATGTATAGACAGACAAGGTGTCCCCACAGTGTCCTGTGAGCTTTCAGATCATTCTAATTAATCATACTGGAGGTGGAAGTGGCAGTTTATAACCTTGGTTATAGCTGATGGATGAAGTCGAACCAGCTCTGGGCTCTCACGTTGGAGAGAAAAAGAAATCAAATCACAATGGGGTGGCGGAGAAGTAAGTTGTGATCAGAAAGTAGGCAACTGAATTTTAAGATTTCACAAGTGGATGATGACAAAGCAAAGGCTGTGATCCAAACAGTGAGTGGCAGCCACAGTAAACAGATAGAGGCTAAGAAACTACCATCCATATGTCAACCAAGAAGATGGAGGGGAATGGTATTTCAGGTGTGCAAAAAACAATGTAGACCGTGAGTATCCAAGATAAGAAGTTTCAGCTAATTGCCCCTCCTCCCTCTGATTTTTAACTACCAAAGAATGGCTAACAATAGTAATTATAACAGTCCAGCACTTACTATTTGTCAACATTGTTCAAAGCTCTGTGCCTACATCCAATATTTGCAGCAATTTTTGTGACAATAGTCACTATGGTGCCCATTTTACAGATGAGGAAACTGAGATAAAGGATATGCAACTTGCCCGATATGGGTTGTACATGCTGGAGAGAAGAGGTAGACAGAGTTGGGCTGAGAGAATATTTCATAGAGGGTGTCGGCAAAAGAAAGTGAACAGAGACCAGGAAAGGCCTGCCTTTCATCTTACACTGCACAGCCACAGATGCCAAGCTGTGTGCAGGGTGAGCCATGAGTCTGAAATGATCCCCTGGGGCCATATTGAAGAGAGTTCAGAGCGCCTTCAGTGTTCCGATTTTGAAACTGGTATTTGGGAGTGTATGTGTGTGTGTGACAGGTAACAGTGTTTGAGTGAAGGGAGTGGCGACTGAAGGTTAAAGAAGAAATGTGTTTGATACATGTTGCCAAATTCAAAAGCAAAGTGTTGGTAATTGGCGGAACAAAGGAAGTGAAAGTGGGTGAGGAATTGAAGGAGCATTCAAGGTCTCATCAGAGCGGACAATTGGCAGAAGTGCAGGAGGTGTGGCGGGCGAGTGAGAGCTTGAGGAGTCAGACTGTGGAAGCCCGTCAAGTGTTCTGTGAGCCGGCCATCTGGTAAAAGACCATAGTAGAAGGCTGGAGGCATGGAATTGGACCAGAAGGAGAGTCTGGCCTAGCCACGAAGGCTTTGGTGTCATCTGCATAATGGTGCTGTGGAGAACTCTCTGGAGGTGAGACAAGGAGGTGAAGAGAGAATAGTTCGTTGGAAAGCTTCAAAATTCGGGAACAAGCTGGAGCAAAGGGAGCCAGCAAAGGACACAAAGGAGAATGGTAAGCAAAGTGTGGAAATACCTAGAACCATGCCTCACAGAACACAGGGAAATGGAAGGTTCTAGAAAAGAGCTGCCTGAGCCAATCCTGAGAGAAGCCAAGAAGAATGCCTTCATTTGGAATCATTGATTGAGTGGTAATAAGGATCAAGAGAAAGAGAGGAGCACCTCCGATAGGAAGGAGCGGGTAGGTCAGAAGAGACAGGCGGGAGGACTGGCAGACACTTCCAAGAATTTGACAGCCAGGAAGACTGAAGAGCTAAGACATGTAGGGGAAAGTGCTTTGTTTTGTTCTTAAGATAAAAGGAACCACTTAAATCTATTTCAGCCAGAGATAAAGGAACCTTAGAAAAGGCTGATTAAGGATGTGTAGGTCCTGCCAGGTAGTAGCAGCAAAAAATACTTTGTGAGACAGAAATCGCAGTAGGGTGACGTGCTACTGTTTCATCCCTCACGATAGAACAGGCCAGGAGTCCTTAACAACTCCCACACAGCAATTCTCTTAGGGAATAAGGACTTGCCCCTCTTCTGGAAAGGCACACATGTCATCCGTGCCTCCCAGGACCAGGGAGAAGTAGCCCTCGTCACACACAGTCTTCAGCTATGACGTCGAGTTACACTGCGGCACAGCCGAGCTGAGGCCTGCGCAGTGTTAGACGTGTGTTATATCAGCACACATTCAAAAGTAAAACGAATCCATGAACTTCCATAGGCTATTGGGAGAAGAGGAAGTTTGATAATGAATTTGGGTTACAAAATAGATTTTCTTTTTATAAATATGACTTGCAGATTGCGTAACTTGTAACTATTCCACATGCAGGAAAAGGGAGGGCGTTTTTATCCTGCTTTTTTGAAAAAAGAAAGCATTGCATGAGTTTAAATATCTGAATGTGACTTTGCACACTTCATATTACATTGAAAAGCTTCCTGGAAAAAAAAAAACAGTAGAATAGGTCAGGATCGATAGTGGTGAATGAATGGTGACTGGCTTTCATGGCTGCAGGCCAAGGTAGGGCCACAGGGAGCAAACTTCCTGGGCACAGTGGGTTCCAGTGTCCTGTCCTTTCCTGTGGAGGGAGGGAGGGGGGCCGTGCTATGTGGGTGCAGGGGTGCGTGGAATGTCAGAGGGAAATGGGGAAGGGAGCCAAGAGACAGAGACTGTGTCCCCAGGGAACACGCACCCCTCCCTCTTCTGCAGAATGGCTGGGAGCTATGTGTGTCCCTGCGTCTTCAGAAATGGTCCCTGGGGCTTCTGGCTGTCACAGGGCCACACAGTTCTCAGACACAGGGAACATCACCAGAGGTTGTTAGCACATCCCCCTGCGGAGAGGAAACTGGGCTCTGTCCCAGCACCAGAATGCCAGAGGGGATTTGTCTGCCCTCTGGGCTTGGATAATGGCTCTGCCTGGGTACCCAGGGGAGCAGTCTGTTCAATGTGGGCCTCACAGTCTTACACTCAGTCCTGAGCGGCTAGGCTGCTGACACAATTGATCACACAGAGCAAACTGGCTGTTCACTGTTTATCTGCAGAGTCTTTATGGTAGGTCTCCATGAGGAACTAGAAAGACAGGAAGCCCAGCATCAGACAAGTATCCAGGGCATTTCGTTAACAGGGACAACTAAGATGGAGAATCCAGGGGGACTCGCGCCACTTTTCTACTCGTTATGACAATTATTTTTACCTTAAAAATGCGAGTCATTTTCTCACACAATTGGCTTTGCCTAAGGATTATTAAAGACGCTTTTTCTTAGCCGGTACCGAATATTCCCCATGTTCTAGAGACTACCTGAAAGTAAAGCACCATTTGTCACCTGTTTTTTTCATTTCTGAGAAGAGCACAAGACTTTAGTATCCCAGAATGACTCATTTTCAAGAAAGTGGAAATCATAGACAATAATGGATTTCTGGAAAATCTGGTGTTACATAGGAAATGCCTATTTTGCAATTTAGTAAAAAGGACTGGTGGTGACAATGAGCATTTTAACTCTGATACGACTGCAGTGGTTAAGAATGAGCTTAGTAGTGTCAGAACAAGGGTGTTTTCCTCCTAGATTTTGCATGCAAAGTGGAGCTAACGCTGCAGAGTCCACCATCTCTGAGCCAGGCACGGAGCTGACCAATTCGTAGAGGCTGACTCTTGTTAGAAACCAATGACCATGTGAATGGCATTTGTGAAAGATCATTTTCGCCCCAAGTTACCGTTGAAATATTTCCTCATCACAGTTAGAGGTGTGTCTGCCGCCTTCACGTAGACTTTCTAACAGAGACATCATCTCCATGTCTAGGAGGCCACCTACCCTCTCTCGTTCTATAAGGCAGAGGAATGGCACATGTGATCCTGTCATAGCAGATTCTGCTCACTGACAGATGGGCTGAGCACTTCAAAATGTGCTCTGCTCTGCCAAGAAATCATTCCTAATGACGCAGATTCGTGTCACGAAATGGCATACACCAAAGCATAAGAAGGCGCAGTTTGGTGTCTTGGATTTTTGTTCTTGTTTTGGGGGTTTTTTTTAATTCTGCCTTTCCTCAAATTTGAATGCCTGTCATAGCATTATTGAGGTAGGTATGAGATTTTTGTCTCTTTGGTTTCAACCACTCGCGAGTAAAAGGGGCATGCACCCACGGTGGCGGAGCCCACTGGAAATGGCGAAGACCACCTGGTGATGTGGTGGAGGCCAGGGTGTGTTGACATATATCTAAGTAAAGGGAAACCTATGCATAGGAAATTATTTTAATGTGTAGAATAGTTAGTACAATAAAAAATATATATTAAAAGGGGGGAGGGTATGCATCATTGTGAAGGCCATAAAGCAACTTCTAATTTGTCTCTTTTGTGAATATTCTTTGTTCTTTCCAAACCTGAGAGTTTATTTCCTCAGAATAGTTTTCCTGAAATGAAATTACTAGATCAAATGGTATGAATATTTTAAAGCTCCTTTTTTCCACCCCTAAACCTATTGCTCAATAGCTTTCTGAAGGAGTATTTATGAATTTACTCTCTAGTGGCAAGAGTCAATCAGAGTTTTTTGTCCCGGGCTTAACAAGCTGCTAATCAGACATTACTTTTATTGGTGTTTATGTCATTCCTAGCAAGCTCGAAAATGTTTGCAAGTATTCATTTGCAATTTTTCATGTGCATTTGGCCCTTTAGTTTTCTTTTGTCATTCCTTGATTTGTCTCCCCCAAGTCTTCACTGCTTTCTTTATCTTTAATTCTTTGTTCAGGTTCCCATGATTCTTTCAGCTACTGGGTAGACGAGAAATCCCCGGTGGGACCCGACCAAACCCCAGCTATCAAACGCCTGGCCAGGATCTCCCTGGTGAAGAAGCTCATGAAGAAATGGTCTGTGACTCAGAACCTGACCTTCCGGGAGCAGCTGGAAGCTGGGATCCGCTACTTCGACCTGCGAGTGTCTTCCAAACCAGGGGATACCGACCAGGAAATCTACTTTATCCACGGGCTTTTTGGCATCAGAGTCTGGGATGGGCTGATGGAGATTGACTCGTTCCTTACACAGCACCCCCGAGAGGTCATCTTCCTGGATTTCAACCACTTCTATGCCATGGATGAGGCCCATCACCGACGCCTGGTCCTGCGGATCCAGGAAGCCTTTGGGAGCAAGCTGTGCTCCGCCTGCAGTGTGGACAGCATGACGCTGCAGAGCCTGTGGGAGAAGAAATGCCAGGTAGGAGGAAACAGCTGAGTTTCCAAGCGCAAGCATCCAGTCCTTGTTGCTTTTTCCATACCTTCCTCGTCGGCAGCTCATTCCAGGGCGCTTTGTTTAGAAGAGGAGATCCTTTGGAATATTAAACATATGTACACTGGTTCCTGGGCTCCAGATGGTTTCAAGGGCTCCCCCAGGCACCATGAACCTGGGTTAAGTCCTGCCAAGTATTCACAACTCCTTTGTCTATCCGGCAGCTAAATTGACTTTGATGGCTGGGCCAAAACCAGCCCCAGGCAAAAGTTGTGAAATTGGACCAGTTGGCTTTACCTTTTTTTAGAAATAGAAAACAAATCTCCCCCAGAGACTCTTTTTACCCTCCTGATTCCCCTCAGGGATAGGCTATTCTATCCTGCCTCCAACTCAAAGTCCTGCCCAAGGTATTAATTGATAAATAAAAGCATTTGTTGGCTAAGGCATGTGATTCAGCTCAGGGGTGCTCATATTTAAAAGGCCATCTTCACAGAATTGGATCACAGGGGAGAGAGAATTAAGGAGAGACTTGCTCATGAAGGGATGGAAGCTGGAAGAATTGTAAAGGCCCCCGCCCAAACCTAGACCCAGGAAGGATCCCCTCCAAAGTCAGTGTGGGCCTCACCCATGTTCCTCTCTGACTCCGTCCGGAAAGACCAGCCTCCAGTCAGACTCCTAACGAGAAAAAGCAAGAACCTTCCAGTCCCAGGTGCTCACTTACTCATCAGTGCATTCCCCAGAGCATCTCAAAGGGGCAGTTATTTTTAAATTTCTGAAAGAGCTTTTGATACAAACATCAGTGGAGGATTATTCATCTGTCAACATGGGTTGGATACCAAGCATGTCCTGGGCACCATTCTAAGCACATGGGAGAAATCAGTGAATCAAGAGTCTCTCCCTTGATGGGAGATTTCATGTCAGTGGGAGGGAGAGAGAGGACAGATGCTGCACATAATGAATGTTATATGTAGTACTAGAAAGCGATGAGTGATGGCAAAAGAAAAAGAAAGCAAACATGGTAAGGGGGATCCTGGGTTCTCCATGTGAGGGGCTGGTCACAGTTTTTAGCAGGTTCATCAGGGTGACTTGTCGAAGAGATACCCTGTGAGGGAGTTGGTTGTGTGGCTATTAGGGCAAGAAGAATCAGCCAGTGCGGGAGGGTGCCTGACATCACTGAGGAAAAGCTGGGGTGTGGGGCTGAGAGCAGAATGGTGGAGTTGATCAGGCAGACAAGTAGGTGAAGAGTTTGGCTTTTTCTCAGAGAGAGGAGGCCCTGAAGACAGGCTGGTATGCCCTGACTTCAGTTTGCATGCGATCCCTGTGGAGTCTTAGAAGAGACCTAAAGTATGAGAGTAGAATGTGAGGTCACCATGATGGGGAAGTGTCAGATGTGGGATGGATTGGTAGAACCAGCAGAGGTTTTGTTGGATGGTAGCATGAGATTCCCAGCTCTGGCCTGAGTTTCTGGAAACACCAAGCTGCTCAATGTCTTGGACTCAATGAATTAACTCAGATGCTACATTTTATCCAAGCCATCCCCCTGGCCCCCCACTAAAACTTTCCAAGTGATATTTTGCCAAATACATCTCACACCTCTCCCCAGAACCTAACTGATATCTGTTCCGACTCACGGGTCTCATCTGGAAAGGTTTCCTTTTCCCCTCCAAAGTCATCTCCCTCACACAACATTAAAGAATAGCAATATTAAGTAACAGTAATGACCAACTTTCTTGAGTCTCTCACTGCGCTGGGTATGTGGATTAACACAGGTCATTCCCCCCACAGCCTGCTAGAGAGACAGGCATCTTGTCACTTGCCCCGTGTTGCACATGAGGAAACTGAGGCACCGTGAGATTCAGCAAGTTGCCTGAGAACATTGTTCGAGCGTTCAGG